>CM056380.1:46609016-46896516 GCA_029718625.1 Synaphobranchus kaupii
GTCTGACTGCAGTGAACTTCCATTCGGTTATCCTCGTTAGTGCAAATTCAAATTCAAATAAGCCTCATTACAACAGAACTTCCACTTGGTTACCCTCCTTGGTTCAAATTCAAATGTGCTTAACTTGCATTATAAGATAACTAAATTGCTAAAGCGCTCTGTCTTTTCTTCCCCATTTCACCATATTTTATATGTAATTCTTACCAGCTGTTTTCAGGTCAAATTAATTCAAACTCAGCCATAACTGGAAAAAGGCCAGACTTTGGTCAATATATAAATCAATCAAGAGTAGTTCTGAGACTAGCACATGCACTTCTGCGGTTGACAGCTTTCAAAGAGATTACCACACAATAATCTGATTGCACTTTTGCTGTGGTGAACAAATAAATAAAATGAAATGAAATTGACCAGAAGGTAATGCCTTTAGCATAAAGAGGGGGGGGGGGGGGGGGGGGGTCAAAGTTGGGTGGTGGGAGGAGTGGGTGAATGATTACTTCTACTATTGCCTTCCTGTAATAATCTTCCACAAACCTTTGTATTTTATCAGAGTAAAATGTATTCCATCATTGATTCAACACAGAATATGTTATTGTATATAAAAAAAGGCTCACTCAAAGGTTTTCTAGAGGTATTTATGTTTAAATTAAATGAATTAATTACCTGAATACAATTTCAGAATTGAAAATAAGACTGGAGTTTTTGCATTGTGGAGGTCTAGCAATGAAATTCAAAACAGCTTTGTGTGTATTAACCTCTGAACATAGGCTTACATAAAGCAAGCCATGCTGCTTATGCTACATTTAATTTTATTTCATGAGGATAGGCACAGATAGACACGAGTGTGTGCGTGTGTGTGTGTGTGTGTGTGTGTGTGTGTGTGTGTGTGCGCATGATGCATGTAGTGGGGAAGGGGGCTCCACTTTCACTTCCAAATGTAGGGTGGGTGCGTATGTATTAAGCGTAAAGCTGCAGTAGAAAATGACTGAGCTTTCAGTACAGTATGATGCAATCTCATAGATAAAAGCAGTTGCACCTTGTACCATGCTACGTATATCCCTTTCATTAAAAGGCGAGGTAGCGCAGCTCACTCCAAAGCGAGGTAGCACAGCTCACCAGCATGTCGTATGCAAGGAGGAGATCACTGCAGGCCTCAATGGCTTTGTTTTAGCTCTCGAGACCTTTATGGTTTTATTAACATTTGAAAGGCGACTGAGTCAACGCGATTACACCATTTGAGGACTCCTGCGATGGAGATTTACAGCTTCTACAATGGACTCTGCATGTTCCAATGCACATTACAACATACCTTTTGCATGCTTTTACGATCAATCAATGAGACAGAATGTTTCATGATTTATAATAGCAATTAAGGTATTATAACCATTTGCTTCCACGTATGACCAGGCAGGCCACCTACTATGAATAGTTGTGTGTTTTTATGTTAATGTATTCTTAATTTTTAAATCGTGTTTATAAATGTTGAATATTTACAGGCATTTAAAATGCTCATAGGGTTGCTTAATGTTTTATTGCCTCTGGGTATATTGATTGGATCTACAAATTGCATCTATAAAAGTCAAGTAGGCCAACTGTAAGTGCCATTTGATTGTTGCTTGTAAGCATGTACGTTTTATGAAAGAATTCAACTATCATTAAATAATCACAGTAAGGCTAAATATTTTTTACCCATGGAACAACGCGGGCCGTTGGGCTAGGCTGTGCCAGTTGCTATGTACAACGCTGGTTAAAGAGAGACAGGAGCCAGTTAAATAGTCTGTAGTCTGTTGTTAACAATTAACTCGTATACTAAGAACAGGCTCATTTCGGCAGACATTATGCGGATTACATTGTCAATTACAAAATGGATGTCAGACTTAATGGGGGTGTCTTTGGGTCATATTTCAGGCTGGTAAAATGGCAGCTAAAAATGTAAAAGTCCCCTGACCCGTTTCCCTCAACCCACGGCCAGGTTCCCTTTAATCTTTCATGTGTTCCTTTGCCTTTGTATTTCTTTTACCCACTTCCTCATACCGGGTTGACCCATCAAAGGAACCTTTGACGACAGACAGAAATGAAAAGCTGAATATGTACAGTATATGATTCTGTGTATGCTCTGCCTGTTTTTGGACCACTCGTATGCCTATCTATGTACAGAAAGTATTTTTGGACTAATGCAAAGATTGCTATATTTATATGTGCAATGTAACTCCGACATACATGCAAAAGTATTAGGACAGTGGGACACTTTTTGTAGTTGTGGCTCTGTACTCCAGCACATTGGATTTGAAATAAAACAATGAATATGAGTTTAAAGTGCAGACTGTCAGCTTTGAGGGTATTCATGATCATGCTGAGTGATCCGTGTAGGAATTACAGCCCTACATAGTCCCTCCACTTCAGGGGAAGTAATGGGACAAAAGCTGGGTATCTTCCCTTTTCAGTTCCTGTTTGTTTCTAGGTGTTTTGCCTTCAGTCTTCTCTTCAGCAAGTGAAATTGGATTCAAGACGGTGATTTACTTGGCCAGTGAAGATCATTCCACCCTTTGACTCTGAAAAACTCCTTGGTTTCAATCACTTTTACACTAGTTTTGAAGAAACTAGTTTTTTTTAGAAACTGTCACTTTACACAGGAAAAACTGCTTTAATCTGCTTTAATCTGTGTTTTCTGTGGGTGGCTCAGTCTGTAATTCTGAAGACTCTGTCTGTGGGGAGACTGTGACTTTGCTATGACCTGTATTACTGTATGAGACTGTGACTTTGCTATGACCTATGATTCTGTGGGAGACTGTGACTTTGCTGTGACCTGATTCTGTGGGAGACTGTGACTCTGCTGTGACCTGATTCTGTGGGAGACTGTGACTCTGCTGTGACCTGATTCTGTGGGAGACTGTGACTCTGCTGTGACCTGATTCTGTGGGAGACTGTGACTCTGCTGTGACCTGATTCTGTGGGAGACTGTGACTCTGCTGTGACCTGATTCTGTGGGAGACTGTGACTCTGCTGTGACCTGATTCTGTGGGAGACTGTGACTCTGCTGTGACCTGATTCTGTGGGAGACTGTGACTCTGCTGTGACCTGATTCTGTGGGAGACTGTGACTTTGCTGTGACCTGATTCTGTGGGAGACTGTGACTTTGCTGTGACCTGATTCTGTGGGAGACTGTGACTTTGCTGTGACCTGATTCTGTGGGAGACTGTGACTTTGCTATGACCTGATTCTGTGGGAGACTGTGACTCTGCTGTGACCTGATTCTGTGGGAGACTGTGACTCTGCTGTGACCTGATTCTGTGGGAGACTGTGACTTTGCTATGACCTATGATTTTGTGCGAGACTGTGACTCTGCTGTGACCTGATTCTGTGGGAGACTGTGACTCTGCTGTGACCTGATTCTGTGGGAGACTATAATGTGATCTTTCAGCAGGTTGTGACTCTGCAGTAACCTGTGGCTCTGCAGGTGATCATGACTTGCAAAGGAGTATGTGTCTGTCCTCCTGCCTGTCTGTCTATGTGACTCCCCTGCAGACTGAGCTTGCCTCCGTGCTCAGGCATCTGCAGTCTGACTTCACATCTGAACCGTCATATCTGGCCCACTTCCAGACATCCGCTGCAGCCCGGCTTCTCCAGGAGACGAGCCCACTGCAGCACATTGCCCCTACAGAACCAGATGTACAACTGTACAGAACCAAGGACAAGCCCACTGCAGCACATTGTCCCTACAAAATCAGATTTACAACTGTACAGAACCAAGGACAAGCCCACTGCAGCCCATTTCCCCTACAGAACCAGATGTACAACTGTACAGAACCAAGGACAAGCCCACTGCAGCAAATTGCCCCTACAGAACCAGATGCACAACTGTACAGAACCAAGGACAAGAAGCATGACAGGCACTGGGTCAGAACCACTCTGAACCAAACCTACCAACTGGCACCTCAGCAAAAAAACATCCAGATATATTGGAATATAGCAGATTGAGGGTCATGCCCTTCACCCAGGAGAGGGAAAACGTGTGTAATCTCACTAATGCATGCCTTCATGGCAGCATATGACTGTGAAAGCATTGGGTAGATATTCATGGACAGCCACTTTCCACTTGTTATGGAGAACCTCACTGCCACAGTACTCATCCAGTTCCATGCCTGAATGAAATACCCTCAGGATGAGGAAGGAGAGAGAGAGAGAGAGAGAGAGAGAGAGAGAGAGAGAGGAGAGAGAGAGAGAGCGAGCGAGAGAGTGGAGAGAGAGAGATGCAGAAATAGGGACAGCAGAAATAAAAAGGAAGTATTGCTTTACCCTTGAACCTGTGACTGTTTGGTAGGTGCTGTGCAAGACTCCTATCAGCCGCTGCTTGGGCACCTGCAAGGTCGCATTGCGTCCCTGTGATCTCATCTTGCAGATTTGGGAGTGGTGGGGTGGGGCGGGTGCCTTCACCTCGAGGGGGAAGAGGTCATTGGCACTGTTATTTTACTCCATTAAACAGCTCCCTGGATCAGACCTGGGGATAAGCTGCTCTGGAGCAGACAGCCAGAGTGCTTGTTATGTAAAGAGAGCAGGTGTGTGCTGCAGCCCCACAGCAAACACACTGCCTGACCTGGTCTGCTCCTGCCACCAAGTGGCGCATGATGGTACTGCAACCTCCAACTGCTCCAGAAGCACATATATCTGCTGCTGCCGCCTCATATAACAACTACTATTACAGCTAATAAGAATATGAATAAGTCCATTTCTAAATGAAAAGAGTAAATGTACACCTTGTAAAATCCTTCAGTGCATAAGCCAGCTTAGGCGCTAACAATCATATCCCAGTGAACCGCTATTCCCGAATCTGGGGTGAATGTTGATATCTCTGTACGACCACAGCATGATGGCTGATCTTCTGGCCTAATCCAACTCCATAATCCATCTGTCTGCCCATCTCATTCTCACACTCAGTTCAGTGCAGTGTGCCTTCTGGGTAAATTCTCAGTAATGGCAGCTAGCTTAGCGCCCGGTGTGCTGGATATCATCGCGGGAACAGTTTGTGGTCTACTCCAGGGCTTCCAGACCTTTTGACGGGTTCGGTCCAGGTTAATTTATTTGAAGTGTAAAATAATGCATCGCAAATTTATGACCCTCAAGTGACCTCCCCTGGAAAAATTCCAAATCCTCCTCTGATATAGGAAGCGTACCTTATTCAGGAACAACACAGTCTCACATGGGATTAGAACTGGGAACCACATGGTTCTATTTCCTAACTGCATGGATCCCATCACTCTCTGATGATGTCATCACCTTGTGTTCCAAAACTACTTGTGTTCCAAAACTACTTTCTACACCAACAGTCCCCCCCCCCCCCCAGTGCGATCGTATCATCACAAAACTGGCCCTGTTCACTTTGAACATCATCCCTTAATAAAAAATACAGCATTTGCCAATATTCTGGGGAAGTTTTATTTTTAAGAGTTTGTCAAGCATTTACTCAACTTCATAAGTACAGTAGCCACTTGTACATTGCAGGTGAATTAATTCAATGACAACACTGACGTGGGTGATTGGATGCTTTCAGCAAACCTTACAAACCCGAGGTTTGATTAATTTAGCTGTAAAAAAAAGACTATTTTGAATTTCTCTCTTTGTATGAGCACATTTCAAATATGTGCTTAAAATATGAGCTTTGCATATTCGTATATAATTCAAAATCTATGATAGAATACACTCTTTAAATTATATTTTAATATCATGCATTGTGTCTACAATATGTAAACCTGATTTACTTTAAACAATATAAAAAAGTATTCTGCTTGAGGATTTTCTTTTATTTTTTATGCTTTTTGCTTTCAAAATAACCTCAGACCACATGGCCAAAGTCTTATTAAAACTCTACAAAAGCATTTTAATCAGCGATTAAATATATTACCAAGTGAAAAAGCACTTATTGCAACAATAAGTATATAATTATTAATTTGTTTTAATTCCATGAGTTAGCCCACGCATTATCCACAAATTGCATTAATGGTGCTAACAGGATAATATAGGGTTGGACCACAAGCATTCTGATGAGTAAACTTTGCTGGGGTTGTAAATTGTAATTTGTGATTAGGACTCAGGAACAGGAAAACAATAATAGTAGTTAGTAGTTATCAGTCAGTATGGAAAGTTGATAAGATTCTACCATGTATGCCAGCAAACACAAAACCTTCGTTCAACATTTCTGTAATGTTAAAAAAGTTGTGTTCCACTGGTCTCTTGGACTCTCACAACTTGTGTACTGTTGGTCATTGCTGTGTCGGTTGTGCCCTGTATATTAACACAATATATGACAACTGGAATCTCTTGTTCAGTTTCTTTTTTCTTTTTTTTTTCCTCAATCTAGCCCTGTTTCTTTGCTTTGAACTTTAAAAGTCTCTTTGCAACTAACGGCCTCTGTCTCCTCATTAGATTGTGCAACCACTCCTTCGAACCAACATAAATAAAACATAAAACATTTTTTTTTACAAGACATATACAATTATGATGGGTTGGCTAATTATATTTTAAATATATTGGCCTTTTCCTTCAGAAATACGCTCACGCCGAGCCGTGTCAGGCCTTTGAGGCTGCGTTTCTAGCCCAGGCCTCTGTGACTGTTACCGGTGCGCGCGTCTGGCCGTCATGCCCTCTAAAACGCGGGGGCTGCAGTGGCTCTTGTAGTGCAGCGCCGGATCCGAATAGTTGAAGGGAGGGGGGTTGTGCTGCTCCTGAATGTATTCTGGTATCACGTTAGGAATCCTGTGGAGAAGACGTGCCATTACATCACATTATGTGACGTGACAGACATTTGCTTGACAGACATGCAAGCACACCGGACTCAAATATGCATTTTAAATACTGTAACTCTTTAGATGACAGTACAATTTTTAAACATTCCTGCAGATCCCTGAAATTTAAACAAATTATGTTATTAACCAAAATGTACAATAATATGAAAGCAGAATGTTGACCAGAATATTGATGACAATGGGTTTCTTTTGGGTTTCACATATATTTTCGTATGCACTGGCACGGTTGGGATTCAAACCTGCAATCTTTTGCTTAGGGGGTTCAGTTTCCTATCCCCTGTTCCACACTGCTGCACAAAAACAGGTACGGTGTTCACACACTTTACCATGTACACACGCATGCATGCACATACGCACACGCGTATGTGCAGACACACGTGCCCTTATGGGAGCACTTGCTTTGACATGGTATTTTCCTAAGTATGAGAGCTGGCTCTAATAGTGTGACAGCTGGTGTGGCGCTATATCCGTGCATATTATGCAAAGAACATTCGGGCCTGACCTGGTACATATGTGTAAAGCAAAGACACATGAGCATAATCCCATCGAAGACCTCTCTGACCCAAGGGTCCGTGCAGCACAGTGAGTATTAGATGTCACTGTGTGGGGATTTATTGACCAACCTGTAATTTATAGAGGTCGGATTATTCATCTTTAGCTCACTAACACCTGTTACGCATGATGTAAACCACAGATTATGGCATCTGTGACAATGGACCCACAAAGTAATGGGGTCGAATGTCACAAAACCACAATGGCAGATGTAAAGGAGATGAGTGGTTATGTCAAGAAATTATGTCCCAGGTCATTAGCAGGGCCTGCGGCCGCAGTGGGAATCCAGTTTTAAACTCTCCCCCAGAGTCGCGGACCTGCCTCTCCTCTGTCCTCATCCCCCCCGATGGAGGAACAACCTGCCTTAATCAGCCAGGAAGGCAGATTCAATGTTTGTGGGTTTCAAAACCCACCATTATATTACACCTCAATATTTCTACTCTGTCTAACTTAAATTTCTGTTTATAAAAAGAAAAACAAGCCTTTCTCTCCCTTTATCTCACAGGGTGATGGTCTTCTTGAGGATTGGGTTATGTATGAGAGGCCCTCTGTTTGCAGTGGTAATGTAAGGGTAGGTACTCTTCAGTGAAGGTCTTGTTGAGGATTGGGTTATGTACGAGAGACCCTCTGTTTGCAGTGGTAATGTAAGGGTACGTACTCTCCAGTGATGGTCTTGTTGAGGATTGCGTTATGTACCAAAGACCCTCTGTTTGCAGTGGTAATGTAAGGGTACGTACTCTCCAGTGATGGTCTTCTTGCGTGAGCAAATGAAACAGGCCAGAGCAGCCAGCAGAAGCAGCAGCAGGAGGGGAATCCCAATGCCCAGAACCAGACCCAGGATCAGGGCCTTATTGTCCGGTTCAGACTGCAGCTCTGCGATCCCCGTCCGGTTCACACTGCCCTTATCTGTACAGAGACAGAGAGGGAGAAGAGTTTGCACATCTATTTGGATACTAATCCAGTTTTCCCTCATTCCTATTGTAAATAGCCACGGGAGCCGATAAACAGATGGCCCTTACCTAAAATGCAGGACTGGGACACGTCCACGTCGGTGGTGCCGTTGCACACACACCTGTATCCCCCGTAGGTGTTGGCACAGAGGGCAGGCTTCACACAGGCCACCTCATTCATTTTACACTCGTCTAGGTCTGAGAGAGAGAGAGAGAGAGAGAGAGAGAGAGACAGCAAGAGAAAGAAAGAGAGAGAGAGACAAAGTGAGAGAGAGAGAGAGAGAGAGAGAGAAAGAGCACAAGATGGGGTGAGGGACATTGCACAGTTGTGAAAAAAAGCTCTTAAAGCTATCATCATCACCGCCGGCGTTATCATTGCCACCACCATCACCATTTCTGTGGCTTTGAGAGGCAGGTCCCAGGGGTGGGCGGAGCTCACCTCCTACATCGGCGCTCTGGATGCCGTAGTACTGGCTGACGCTGGTCAGGTAATCCCGGACGTACCAGTGGGGCGTGTCGCTGGACACGTTGATGCGGTACTCACTGGCCGCCTGCCCACCCGAGCCCCTCTTCTTCATGCTGGCATTGTAAAACTTGTTCTGGAAGCCCAGGGACAGGATCTCCCGTAGCTGTAGGGTACGCCACAGAAAAGACAGGTTGGCTCCAATAAAATAAATAGAGTGAGTGACCTTTGACCTCAGGGTGTCCTCCTTCCCTCTGTCCCTCTCTGGGATAGAGTGAAACAGGAGAGGTATGAAGCATGCCAGCAGCACCTCATGTCTCTTCACAGAGAGCAGTAACCAGTAGGTTTTCTGACCCACAATACACCTGTGCCTGCAGTGCCCACCTGACCCCGACCTGACCCCCACCCATAAACGCTCCACCACCCAATCACACGCCCAACCCACCCTGGACCATAACGGCAAGCACAACACTTACCTGTTGCAGTCCCTTATTGCCATTTTCTGGACTCTTCCATCCCATGGAGACATTGAAAACATTCCACCCTGACAAGGATAAACACACACACAAGACTTCCCACCATGCACTGCAAACGATCACCATGCTGACAACGAGGCATGAATGACACGGACTGTAGTGCCCTGTAAATTCCAACATTGACAGACCTTACCTGGAGGGTTGGCTGAGTCACCTGCAAGGTAAACAGAGGGGTTCAGGTTTATTGCACCATATAGGCTCTTGCAAAACACATTGAAGTTACATTGTTTAGCCATTCACAGATACAGTTAGGATAGTGTAGCCAGACATACAGCATAGCTACAGATATGAATAATGCATGATGAATATGTGAATAGTAGTTTGCCTGACAATATATCAGGGATACATTTTCAATGGGTTAATGTGTGGAGCGCTTCACATACCACAGCCGTCTGACTCCTTGGTGTTCTGGTACCGGCAAGAGCACTGGACCGAGCCAGGAGTGTTGACACACTCGAATTTGGCGTTGGGGCAGGCAGATGGGTCCAAGCATTCATCTACATCTGCAGCAAGGGAAGACAACCTTCAGCACACCAAACTCTCCAGAACATTCTAGAAAGTCTGCCGCGGCTGATATTCAATATTCCGGGCCGGAATTATTCAGGCTTAGGCGATTCTGGAGTTCATGGCCTCAACACAAACATTTCTTAAAAATGGCACCCTTTACGGCTGATTGTTTCAATAAAAAGAGTGTTGATTGTCAGTGTCACTGTCCACGTGTGCTATGTATTTGTGTCTGTGTGTGTGTATGTGTGTGTGTATACGTGTATGTGTGCAGTTATGTTTGAAAATGTGTGTGAAGCAGATGTTTCACAGATTGTGGTTTGCATTACAGCTGTTGTGTTGTATCCGGGGTGTGGCCATACCGGTGCAGTTATAACCATCCCCAGTGAAGCCAGGCTTGCACCTGCATGTGTAGTTGTACCCTGTGCTGTAGCAGTCGGCCATCTTGTGACAGGGGAAGGGAAACGGAGGCAGGCAATAATCTGTGGATAAATCACAGAGACTGGACACTGAACCATCATGTCAACATTGACATTATGGCCTCAGTGTCATAAAAATATCTTGTATTTATTTCTACAAAATAAAAGTTCTATTTTAGCTGATGTACTGTCCATGTTTCACAGTTCAACAAAGTATAAAGCTATAAAACCCCACATGACTAAACCTTAATGCCATGTTGGTAAATGAGAAAAATAAGCAGCTTTTTTTGTCTTCCTGAGCTTTCAACGTTTTGGATATAGGTTTTTGAATGGCGATATTTAAAAAGAAACTATGAAGTCTAAATAAGCTATCAAAAGGCTTATTTACAAGAAAACAAGAAAGGATGTAAACTGCTGTAAATGTGACAGATTTAGCTTTGTCCGTCACCCACTGACCATTCTCAAAACATTTGTAGCCCCGCCTGCCCTGGTAGACGGTATGTTCGGGACACTCTCCGCATGTGAACTGGTCTGGGTCTCTGTGGTTCTGGCAGGACACTCCATGGAAGCACGGTTTTCCCTTGCAGGAGTCTGTGGTCTTCCCGCAGAACTTCCCACTGAATCCCTTCGGGCATAGGCACCCCACGATCTGCAGACGGGAAACAGAGAGGAAGCTGTGTGTCTGACAGGGAGCGTGTCTATTTCTGCATGTTAGAATATTGTGTGTGTCTGTGCAGGAATTTGGGTGTGTGTATCTACATGCAAAAATATGTGTACGTGCATGCATCCATGCTTGCCTGTGTGTATGCGTGTGTATCTATTCAAGAGTGTGTTTTGTATGTTGAGTGAGTTTGTATGCAGGGGAGTGCTGGTGTGTGCGTATGCGTGCACATGCGCATATTTGCGTGTGTATGCACTGTGTATAAGTGGGTGCGAATGTGCTTATTGATGTGTAAGTGCACGTGCGCATGCGTGTATATGCATGTATGTATGTGTGTGTGTGTGTGTGTGTGTGTGCGCATGCGTGTATATGCATGTATGTATGTGTGTGTGTGCGTGCGCATGCGTGTATATGCATGTGTGTGTGTGTGCACGCAACCCCTTTCCACTCTCACTTGTATCTGCTTCCGCTGTGACGCAATCCACAATTAGTTCTGCCTCAAAGAGTCCATTTGACGGTGGCCTGAGGCACAGGTTAAGCTCAAACATTGAACTCCCTCCCTAATTGCAGTTTAAGCACAAAGCTGATGGCCCGCCTGCCCCCGGGTAGGACGCGCTAATGAGACATAACGGCCATCGACAGCCAGACTGCAATTAGCGCTGCCGCAGCATCAAATCCTCCATCACACCCCAACCCTGCAGGCACTTCAGCTGGCCGAGCGTCCCGCTTGTTTCATGAATTGTCTAATAAATCGCTGTCGTGCGCGGTGTGGCGAGGCCTGGCCTTGCTGCTGAAGAGGTGGGTAGCCATCTGCCAAGTTGCACCTTGGCGGGGGCATGTGTCACGCCAATACAGCACAGGGAGTTTAGCACTTCTTAGCGTGCGCTGCAGAAATTGCTACGGCAGAGATGACTGCAGTCTCTCATTCCTTACCAAAAAGAAGTTCTTCTTCTGACCTCATGTAAACAAGGCAGAACTTGGGTACGGTTTCACCCATGCAGACTTGGGGTTTAGTTTGTGTTTTCTACTGCGCTACAAACAGACACGGAAGCCCATCTGCTCATTCTGCTGATCTGTGACGCTACGGAAATAAAGATAGACGCTGTGATCTGTGACGCTGCACAGATAGAACAAGGCGGCAGTCTTAGAAGGAACCACCATTCAATGGCCACTTACATCAGGGCCCATATCAATTTGGGAAATGGGATTACTGTGCATGCTCTAGATGCTGCATTACCACCAAGCACTGGCTGGAAATTATATAACCATATGAATTTATTGGGTGTTATTGGGTTTTGTTTAAATTAATGTAACAACTATACCAGATGATTATTCTTTATATTAAGTTTGCTCAAGTGTATAACTGTTGTGGCTTACATGGGAACTTAACCCTCGACCTCTGACTCAGAAGCCCAGTTCTAATCTTGCTTGGATATTTAATACTAGCTAACAACAGCCCTTATGTTTTATGACCTTGTAATCGATTTCTCGCTTTAGCTTAACTCAATTTAATTTATTTTTACTGTTCTATAAAACTGAATAAATGTCAGTTTTTAAAAATATTCCAAATATCTCCCTTTTGATTTTTATTGCTTGAAAAACACCAGTCTTTTGCTGCCATCTACTGTAAAAATGCTGTATAATACATCTGAGCATGAAAATGCTTTTATAGAGATTCAGTACACTGCATCTGTCCTTCCTCTGATAATGAGGTAGGCTAGACTACTGGTGGAACCTCCCATGTATTTAGAAATGCTACAGAATTTACCTACAGTTCATGTGTATCTGGAACATTCCATGCAGGCATTAGGTGTAGTTTATGTAGGTGTGGTATAAGGATTTGTCTCATGGATACTGAAGTTTAGTGTACCTGGAATTTGCCCTACTTGTATTGTGGTGTAGCATACTTGGAGCTGGCCCTACAAGTTGTATGGCAGTGTAGAGTACCTGGAACATTACCTGGAACTTGGCCTGCAGATGGTTCTCAGCAATGCTGTCATACTGGCAGGTGCCCCCATTCAGGCAGTTACACAGCTGGATGACAGGGCTGAACAGGGAGCTGAAGAGCTGGTCGCTCGCCCTGACAGTCAGCAGCACCGGCTGGATGTTGATCGGAGTCCAGGTCAGGATCCCATCAGCTGCGTGGTGGTAACACACACACACATGCGCACACACATACACATAGTACATAACACATTTAAGATATGCTTATCTTCTGTGGGAACGTTTTACGTTTTGCTGTCTGTGAAATTTGTGTGGGCAATTCTTAGTTTCCAGCGGTGTGGTTTTCATGGCTGTTGATTTGCCTTAATGTAGTTACATTCAACTAATTGCTTTTGTTTCAGATCAAATCATTGACTAAATCACACCTTGACACCTCAGCTTTTTAAAAGACAAATAACGAAAGAAACGAAGAAAGGAATATTGTTCATTAGCATTTTTTGTTCATGGTTTTTTCCAGTGGATGTGCTTCCAGGCACAGATGACTGAACAGAAGCTTTTCTCTGTTTGATTTGTTTACCATTTTTCTTTCCTTTTCTCAACAAAATGCTTCACAGAAACAAAACGAATCCCCTGGGTTTTTGTACGATGTGTGTTGCGAGATGCGTGAGGCTGAAGAGATGCTCACCGTTCCCGATGGAGGCGAGAGGGGGCCGAGGGAACAGTAAGGAGAAGCTGATCGTGTCGGAGTTGGCATCCTCGGCAACGAACTGCACCCGGACCGTGTCGTTGACCTTGCACTGGATCACTGTGGGCTGGGTCACAATGGGGGGCATGTTGCCTATGGCGACCAATGAAAAGAGAGGTGGAGAAACACCATGACAACCGGCCGCAGAGAAAAGCGGCCAATGGCTGAGTTGCGTCGGAGGATAGGAGATGAGAGATAACTCACTGAACACGAGGGCCAGGTTGTGGTACCTCTCCTCGTACCCCATGCTCTGAAGCCCCAGGTCAGGATCCTCCAGCGCCAGGGTGTCATGGACACACTGCATGCTTCCCTGACACCTGCCCCGCAGCTCGCTCAGCACCAGTGGACTGACGGACAGGAGCTCCTTCGTCGAGATTGGGCTGAAGGGCTCGGTGGGCGGAGCGGAGTGCAACAGACTCTCTGGAACAGGCACAGCCCCTGTGGAACACATGCGTGCACACACACACACACACACACAAACATACATACATGCACATACAACATTACACACATTGACAATTGGTTCCCATTTCATCACCTGCAATATTCACCACTGTTTCTCCAATTCTGAATATTTTTAAGCTTCCTTTATGAAACATGAGAGGAAGTGAAATTGCCTTTTTGATACAGAGCCATTCTAGTATGAAAGAATGAGTCTTGGGGGTGGGTAACTGGCTTTAACCAACGAGATGCATAGATGCCCAGATTGAGAACTCCAAGGATAGTGCAATTACCAGGAATTCATTATAGGGAAGGTCGGCTTAGCAAAAAAGTTCTCTCAACTGAGACAGGATTGATGATGGGGGGGACATGGGGGTGTTGACTAAATGGCGAACAAATTTCAGGGGCAGGGCTACATCTCAGCCCGGGGAACACGCCTACTCTTTGTGGTAAGCGCCACGGGAGGTGTGTTGCGGGGGGAGCAGTGATGTCACTCACAGGAGAGCCCAAACTGGTACAGGGTCTCCTCTGGAGGGGGGTTGTTGTTGGGTGAGGGCAGGAGCTGGCCGTTGGGGAACAGGAAGTCGTCGGTGCGGTTGGAGCTCCAGAGGCCCAGGAGCCCCACGGTGCGGTTGAAGAAGCGCTGCGGCACCTCCACGATGGCACCCAGCATCCCCGCGCCGCCCCGCCACACGGACACGTGCAGGCCGCCGGCGTACACTGCGGCGCAGTGCTCCAGAGACATGCACTGCACCGCGAAGCCCCGCTCACCCACATGCACTACACCTGCATGGACAGCAGAGGGCGCAAAACCAGCAAAACTTCATTATGAATTCTCAGTAAGTGGTTCTGGTTGCACTACGGCTCAATCACAAAGGATTATGTGGACATCGCACTGCATTGCATAGTGAACTCCATTTCCCAGGGTGTTTTTCTGATTGGGGGAAGATGCATTGGAAATATTTCCACTTGGCGCTCACTCACAGTTGCATAAATGGGTTGTTGCAATGTAAAATATTAAACTCAGTTATTCAGTGGAGCAAACGAAGGCAACAGGGAGTGTTTCAGGGTCTTACCGACAGTAACAGGCACTTCCAGGCCGTCCACCAGAACTGCGATCCCTTCCCCCGACTCCGCACACCTCCACTCCACCTGCAGAGACACAAGCGGACGGTGAGACTGAGACTGAACCACACATTGCCACATGGTCACTGTGACCGCATCTGGTTCGGTTGTCTTTCATGCGTTTCTTATCCTTCTTCTAATGGGCACTGCAGTATATGACACATGAAGTGAACACCATGGATAAGCTGACCGTTTTATTTTGCCATTAAAGTAACAGTTTTTATGCGATTGGAGACTCTGTATGACATCTTTAATCTGGTGATCACATGGCACTTCATTAACCGAGGGCTGCATTTGATCACTTAAGCATTCAGAGACAATGGCTGTGTCCGAATCAACACTATTGAGTATTCTTGTTGAGAATACACTGGATGAAAAAGTAGTTAAGTAAGCAGATTTTTCTCTAAATGTAATTTACATAAATCCCAAGATGATATACTTATTTCCGGGGTTTCGCTGAGTATATTCAGGAGAATACTTTTCAAGAAGTATTTTCCTTCAATAACAACAAAAACAATACGTGACATGGTGGCAAAAGGGTGGGACATCTTACGGCACTTCCACAGTACGGTTGGAAAATAGTGTGGAGAATATTTTTTGCATATGGCAAGTCGCGTACTAAACAGTGTACATTAAATAGTACACAGGACGCTGTATATAGGGCTCTGATTCGGACACAGCCAATGTCAATCAGAATCAGGGGCCTATTTCTCACAAAGCATTCTGGGATATCTAACCTTGCCGATGCCCTGGTAGAAGGCTGCCACGCGTTTCAGGGAGGAGACCCTACGAGGCTTCCCATTGGTCACCATCTGCTTAGTCTCGCCCTGCAGGGTGAAGATGTTGGAGCCCAAGGTGGAGGAGAGGCGAAGAATGACAAACTCCCCCTGGGCCTTGAAGGAGTACTCTGTCCCATCAAAGGTGATGAAGTGAAGGCTGCCATACGCCATGCCTGATCAAAGCAGAGAAGGGGAACATTGGCCTTGTTGGGACTTTATGACAGTAACACCCAACCCATTGTTTAATTGTTGCGCAAAAACCTTGCTTGTCCACATTTATTACCAAATTATTCTATTTTTTTACACACTGTAAAAGTTCTCATCCAGCTCTTTGCACTGCAGTTTCCATGAGAGCCAGAATCGTTGTACCAACTCAAAATTATAACTGGGAACTACAGTTAACATTTACATTAGCTGCCTAGTATAAGTACTACATCCAAACTATTTCACTTTCATTACAACATGATGATAGATGGTGCTCCACCAGTACATAGAAGGAAAAGCAAGAAGGCTATTCAAAATCATTTCATTTGGATCCCTAATGTATAACACACACACACACACACACACACAAGAGTGCTGGTTCGATCCCAGGTATACCTGCCGTCAACACTGTTAAAAATGATTTGTTGACTCAACTTGACTAAGTCAAGTCATCTTGTTACTTTGACTGAGTTAAGTTGAGTCACGTTCAGTCAACATATAGTGTCAAGGTTATTACACTTCAATAAATTAGTTGATACAACATGTAGTCTGTTGACTCAACTTAACTCAGTCAAAGCAACAAGATGACTTGACTTAGTCAAGTTGAGTCAACAAATCATTTTTAACAGTGAACATCCCAAAGAATCATACACAGTTGCTCCGTCAAAAGCTTGAAATGCACACGTGAATTCCAACCAGCGACTATCCCAAAGCAGTAAAATGTAGACACTGCCAAAGAACTAGCTCTGTCTAATATTGAACGTTTTCAATACACTTTTTCCCCTTTGCAGTAGATGGCAGCAAAATACAATTGTTGCTCATGCAATCAAGATTAAAAAGGGATATGTTTAAGCTGACACGCATTCTTTTTTATGGAAAGACAGCAATATAGCGGTGATTAAGTAGCCCTGGCAGTCTTATTAGCAGATTAGCAGTCTTTTATTTGTAAGCCAGTGTTATATGGCGTGAGGTTTGCAGAGATCTCACTGAGGGCCTTCTCACCAGGCTTATGGTAATCTGAATGAGAACATGGCGCAATGTGAGGACTAACTCTTGTGTAAGGTGTAACTGGACACGCTTCCATATGTGTAAGTGCTCATTTGTGCACCTGTATCTGTGTGAGGGTGTACAGGTACTATACGTAATTGTGTGTGTGTAGGGTGTGTCTGAGTGTTCAATCGTGCACGGTTTTTTACACACGTCTGTTTGGTCGTTCGTGTGTGTAGCAGCAGCCTCTCACCAATGCCCTGAGTTGCCTTGCCAGCGGGAAGGTGGCGGTCAGGGCTCGCCCAGCCGTAACCCTGACAACGGTCAAAGGGTCGTTTGCTTAGGTAAAGCTGGCACAGCGGAGACTGGACACAGCACCAATCAAATGGCAGGAGGTCCTTATCTATGGGGGGTAATGATAGTCAAAGAAGTGAGAGAAGGTCAACAAGAGAGAAAAGGGTAAGAAAGGAAGCTAATTAAAAGCCACCCGTAAAAAAAATTGCTGGTACAAATTCAACCTTGGCAGTTAAAAAGACATCTAGCTTAAATCGGGTAAAATAAATTATGATAATCTTAATAATGGTAATATTACCTGAACAACAAACCAGAGATAAAACATTAAGAGTATCATTAATGGCATTAAAAATGTGTATATACACACAAAAGGGTGCATTTAAACCCTTGATTTTCAACAGGGGGTCCTTTAAGGTACTGTGTGTGGGGGAGGGGGGGGGGGGGGGTATCCCTGGCCAGATTTGATATGCAATGACCATATATAGATTTGGGAAAGTGGAAAATATTTCAAAATATAAAACCTTTTTTTAAATAGACCCCTTTCTAACTTATGATGGGGGTCCCCTGGAGGGTTTATATAAAGACACTGAGCACAGCCCGGATTCGAGAAATGTACTGAAGAAAAATGTAACTGAAGAAACGGTCATTAAGAATGAGTAAAGGGCACTCTCACCAATGTGGTCTTGTGCGTTGTGGCCACTGAAGTAGCGCTCGCTGTACCCCGCCAGCAGGGGGCCCTGTAGGTCGTACACACATCTCTTCCCAGAGCCGTGCGCGTTGGCCAGGATGGACTGGAAGACGTGCCCCCCCCTGCTGCCCCAACGCAGGGCCCTCAGATTCCTCACCCGTGCCCTCTGCTGGGCGGGCAAGGTCTCGGGCCCGAAGGCCAGGTCCTCCAGTACCTGGGCCCGGATGCACGGGCAGGGGGAGACGCCCTCCATCCACACAGAGGGGTCCGGCTCCTTCAGTGCCCATGCCCGGCACTTCCTGTGGGGGTCTGAATCGGGGCTCGAGGGCCCGGTCAGGTCATACACCCACTGACCCTTCCGGCCCGTGTTGCCCGTCGCCTCCTGGGGCCGATAGCGTCCGGCCGGCCCAAACAGGTTTTGGGCCGGGACGGTGGACTCGTTGTGGAAGTTGGATCCCCCGTCCGTGTAGCCAGTCAGAGCGTCGTGGTGCAGCCTCTGGCCGGGACCCCAGCTCATATCTCCGAAATGCAGGAGGGCGAAAGAGCGATCCCCGTCCGTCGTCAGGATGCTTTGGAAAGTGTTGGTCTGAGCGAAATTACCAGTGAACATTTTTAAGGATAAATAACACAAAAATATATGATTAAAAAAAACTAACAAATGCTGCCATTTGGAAAAGTTTGTACAGCTCATCAGCTCAATTTCAACCTCTGTCTCTGGTTTTGGGGAGATACAGAAATAATATGTGTGCGCAAATATTTTTACTATACAAAAACTCACAATGGAAACAGATCCCATGCAAAAAGACAGCAGGTCACACAGACCAACAGCGTCCCACTCACCTCTGAAAAGTTAATCTTCTGGTAGCACACGGGGAGCACGTGGTCCCATGTGATTTTGAGGATCCAGGCTGGGATGAACGGAGGCCTCCCTCTCACGTTCTCAAACTCGGACACATCCTCCGCAGTGCGGTTGAAGACGATTTGAGAGTAGATGTCAGACAGGTTGAGTTTATGGTACTCCTGAGAGCAGAGGGCAGGAGGGAGGGGGAGAAAGATCATAACCTTGATGTGTGATTACAACCTTGCGATTGAAAAAAAGCAGAGTTGGAGAGAGAAATGCACTTCCTTCTTCATTGCAAAGTATTCGTTCATGGAGTGATCATCTCTAATTATAAATGACTTCTCTTCCCTGACACAAAGACAAAGGAGAAAAACAAAGAGCCACAACTGTGGCACAATACAACTAAGTCTGCGATAACCTGAGACACTGACAAAATTATTATTATTATTATTATTATTACAAACGCCAATTCCAAAAAAAGCACATAAAAGCAGAAAGCAGTGAATTGTAAATTCTCTTTTACATATATTTAATTGGGAACCATCACCTTATCATGGTGGAGAGGTTTGTGCGTCCCTATGAACCTGGGAGCTGTGTTGTCTGGAACCTTGTGTTCCTGGTAGGGACTCCCATGGCAAATTGGTCTCAGGCGAGGGGCCAGACTAAGAATGGTTCAAAAAGACTCCATGGAACAACAGACTAGGAGTATAGTGACCCTGCCCAGAGGAAGCCCGGGGCCCCCTTCTGGAGCCAGGCCCAGAAGGAGGACCCGTCAGCGAGCGCCTGGTGGCCGGGCATGCCACGGAGCCCAGCCGGGCACAGCCCGAAGAAGCAACGTGGCAACCATCACCACTGTAACTCCGTCATCCCGCGGGCCCACCACCTACGGGAAGAATCACTGGGGTCGGGTGCGCTGCCAGACAGGTGGCAGTGAAGATAGAGGGTCTCGACGGACCAGACCCGGGCGGCAGAGGCTGGCTTTGGGGACGTGGAACGTCACCTCTCTGAGGGGGAAGGAGCCGGAGCTTGTGCGGGAGGTGGAGCGTTACCAGTTGAATCTGGTGGGGCTTACCTCTACGCATAGCCTTGGCTCTGGAACCTTACTCCTGGATAGGGGTTGGACTCTATTCTTCTCCGAAGTTGCCCAAGGTGTGAGGCGTCGGGCGGGGGTGGGGATACTCACAAGTCCCCAGCTGAGTGCCGCTATGTTGGAGTTCACCCCGGTGGGCGAGAGGGTCGCCTCCCTGCGCCTAAGGGTTATGGGGGGGAAAACTCTGACTGTTGTCTGTGCTTATGCACCGAACAGCAGTTCAGAGTATTCGGCCTTCTTGGAGACCCTGAATGGAGTCCTGCATGGGGCTCCTGTAGGGGACTCCGTAGTCCTGTTGGGAGACTTCAACGCGCACGTAGGCAACGATGGAGACACTTGGAGAGGCGTGATTGGGAGGAACGGCCTCCCTGATCTGAACCCGAGCGGTGGTTTGTTATTGGACTTCTGTGCTAGTCATGGATTGGCCATAACAAACACCATGTTCGAACATAAGGGTGCTCATAAGTGTACATGGTACCAGAGCACCCTAGGCAGAAGGTCGATGATCGATTTTGTTATCGTATCATCGGATCTGAGGCCGTATGTATTGGACACTCGGGTGAAGAGAGTGGCAGAGCTGTCTACTGATCACCATCTGGTGGTGAGTTGGGTCAGGTGGCCGGGGAAGCCTCTGGACAGACCTGGCAAGCCTAAACGTGTAGTGCGGGTGAACTGGGAACGTCTGGAGGAGGCCCAGGTCCGGGAGACTTTCAACTCACACCTCCGGCAGAGCTTTTCTGGCATCCCTGTGGAGGCTGAGGACATTGAACCAGAGTGGATAATGTTCAAAGCTTCCATTGCTGAAGCTGCAGCTGGGAGCTGTGGTCTCAAGGTCTTAGGTGCCTCAAGGGGCGGTAACCCTCGAACACCCTGGTGGACACCGGTGGTCAGGGAAGCCGTCCAACTGAAGAAGGAGGCCTTCCGGGATATGTTATCCTGGGGAACTCCGGAGGCAGTTGCAAGGTACCGACAGGCTCGAAGGACAGCAGCCTCAGACGTGGCAGAGGCAAAGCAGCGGGTGTGGGAGGAGTTCGGAGAAGCTATGGAGAAGGACTTTCGGTCGGCACCAAAGCGGTTCTGGAAAACCGTCCGACACCTCAGGAGGAGGAAACGGGGAACCATCCAAGCTGTTTATAGTAAGGATGGGACGCTGTTGACCTCAACTGATAAGGTGATAGGGCGGTGGAAGGAACACTTTGAGGAACTCCTGAACCCAACTAATCCACCCTCTGTAGTAGAGGCAGAGCTGGAGGATGATGGGGGATCAACATCGATTTCCCTGGAGGAAGTCACTGTGGTAATCAAACAACTCCACAGTGGCAAAGCCCCAGGGGTTGATGAGATCCATCCAGAAATGCTGAAGGCTCTGGGTGTTGAGGGGCTGTCATGGATGACACGTCTCATCAACATTGCGTGGAAGTCGGGGGCAGTACCTAAGGAGTGGCAGACCGGGGTGGTGGTTCCCCTGTTCAAAAAGGGGGACCAGAGGGTGTGTGCCAACTATAGAGGCATTACACTACTCAGCCTCCCCGGGAAAGTATACTCTAAGGTACTGGAAAAGAGGGTCCGGCCGATAGTCGAACCTCAGATTGAAGAGGAACAATGTGGATTCCATCCTAGTCGTGGAACAACGGACCAGCTTTTTACTCTCGCAAGGATCCTAGAGGGGGCCTGGGAGTATGCTTATCCGGTCTACATGTGTTTTGTGGATTTGGAGAAGGCTTATGACCGGGTTCCCCGGGAGATATTGTGGGAGGTTCTGCGGGAGTATGGGGTGAGGGGGTCACTACTCAGGGCCATCCAATCTCTGTACACCCAAAGCGAGAGCTGTGTCCGGGTTATCGGCAGTAAGTCGGACTCGTTCCCAGTGGGGGTTGGCCTCCGTCAGGGCTGCGCCTTGTCACCTATCCTGTTTGTGGTATTCATGGACAGGATTTCAAGGCGTA
This sequence comes from Synaphobranchus kaupii, assembly GCA_029718625.1. Lineage (NCBI taxonomy): Eukaryota > Metazoa > Chordata > Actinopteri > Anguilliformes > Synaphobranchidae > Synaphobranchus > Synaphobranchus kaupii. Next base: position 46,630,983 of record CM056380.1, read on the forward strand.
GTCGTGGAAAAGAGGGGTTGCAGTTTGGTGGGCTGAGGATTACATCGCTGCTGTTTGCAGATGATGTGGTCCTGATGGCACCATCGGTCTGTGACCTTCAGCACTCACTGGATCGGTTCGCAGCCGAGTGTGAAGCAGTTGGGATGAGGATCAGCACCTCTAAATCTGAGGCCATGGTTCTCCGCAGGAAACCGATAATTTGTCTACTCCAAGTAGGGAATGAGTCTTTACCCCAAGTGAAGGAGTTCAAGTATCTTGGGGTCTTGTTCTCGAGTGAGGGGACGATGGAGCGTGAGATGAGCCGGAGAATCAGAGCAGCGGGAGCGGTATTGCGCTTGCTTTACCGCACCGTTGTGATGAAGAGAGAGCTGAGCCAGAAGGCAAAGATCTCGATCTACCAGTCAATCTTCGTTCCTACTCTCACCTATGGTCATGAAGGGTGGGTCATGACCGAAAGAACGAGATCGCGGATACAAGAGGCCGAAATGGGTTTTCTCCGGAGTGTGGCTGGCATCTCCCTTAGGGATAAGGTGAGAAGCTCAGTCATCCGTGAGGGACTCGGAGTAGAGCCGCTGCTCCTTTGCGTAGAAAGGAGCCAGTTGAGGTGGTTCGGGCATCTTGTAAGGATGCCACCTGGTCGCCTCCCTAGGGAGGTGTTCCAGGCATGTCCAGCTGGGAGGAGGCCACAGGGCAGACCAAGGACCAGGTGGAGGGACTATATCTCCACGCTGGCCTGGGAACACCTTGGGATCCCCCAGTCAGAGCTGGTAAATGTGGCCAGGGAAAGGGAAGTTTGGGGCCCCCTGCTGGAACTGCTACCTCCGCGACTCGACTTCGGATAAGCGGTTGAAGATGGATGGATGGATGGATATATTTAATTGAAAACAAAGAAAAGATATTTGTTTTACCTTATCAAGTTTATTGATTTTTGAAAATATATACGCTAATTCCGAATTTGATGCCTGCAACACATTCCAAAAAAGTTGGGACAGGGGCAAAAAAAAAAAGAAAAACGACTGGGAAGTTCAAAAAACACCTGTTTGGAACATTCCACCACAGGTAAACAGGTGATACTATCATGACTGAGTATAAAATGGTATCAAAAAACTCTTGATATCTTATTTTCAGGTACTCTTACAAGCGATACTATAACCTCACTGCATTCGAATGGATCTCTATGGGAATTGGGGGGTGGCACTAGAATAAGCTGTAAATTACACTGGAATAGTATGGAACCCATGGTTGGCTAAATGGCTGTAAGTCATCAAGGGTCTGCGATATCAAACGAGCCTCAAACCATCACTCTGCTGCGAGATATGCAGTAGATATGGATGGATCACTTGAAGGAATGTTTAAAGTGTTCCATCCAACCCTTAAAGTGTTCTGCGTGTGCTAAAAGATAAATCAGGCCCATAGTATTTAGTGGTTATCTGTGTTTGTGTTTGGATACGTTTCTGTATGCTTTGGAAATATTTATAGGTATATTATCTGCAAATAAAGACTTGAATTTGAGAGAGAGAAATAAAGTTATGAAGGGTTTGATTGACAGTTGCCCATCCCGGACCCCACCCCATATTACGATGACTACCTACCTGATAAAACAGCTTCCCACCCCCCACTGTGAGGTCAGCATCGTCCCAGAACACCGCCAGCATGGCCACGCTCTCATTGCCAATGAAACCGGTGGGGAAAGGAGCCGGGAAGAGGAACTGCTCATTCTCACTCAGCGACTGGAACTGCACCAACCCGTTATCAGAGAACTGACCGAGAGAGAGAAAAAATACGTTATTAAACAAAAACTCCTTCCACTGTGCAATCAAATAATCAAATTAACAAGTGAGAAGATAAACACATAAAGCAAAAGTTTAACCTTACATTAAAGACTCACAGAAAAAAGAAAAGAAACACACAAAAATCAAAAACAAAAACAAAACAAAGGAAAAAAAACTAAAAAGACACGATGTATAAAAAGCAAACAATAAATCGCCATTATCATTCACCGTACACAGAGCACCCCCCACACAGCAATTATGGACGAAACCTCCCATATTCCTCACCAGCCCATAGTAAGCTACCTCCACCCTAAGTCCAGCAGCTAACATCCCCTTCATCATCATTAAGGAGAGAGAGAGAGCGAGAGAGTGAGAGAAATAAAAAAGAAGAAATTATTACTCTTTGATCTGGTTCAAATATGCATTTGAAAACCTTGAACTCCTATAGTTTTTACTTGGAGGTTTGGGACACTCACATACAGCCTGTCATACATTTTTCCTAGGAAGGGGAACCCCATAGGCGGGGTTATGTAGGGGGAGTTTCCGTCGGCCCCCGACGCCTTCACACCTCCGTCCCCCACTTCTGTCCCAAATGGGTACAACGCGCTCTCTGTGTGGGACAGAAATTCAGTCACTCACACAGTCAGTGTCACCCTCAGCTCATCCACACAATGACAAGAACGACCCTGTAAATTCACAGACTCATTACACTCAGTTAGGGTTTGAATGCCTTTCCTGCTTGTGCAAGATAATGGTGGGTGTTCCCCATTAAAATAAATCTGATTGGCTAGTTACAACCTGTCAGTCATACGACTGCTACTGGTTAATAATTAGACTTCAGTTCGGTGATGCATTCAGAAAATGAATAATAATGACCTAGTGAGTTTGCATAAAGAGCTAGATTAAAAGCAAGAAAAGCAGCACTTATTTTTCACAGCTTTATGAACAGAACAGATATGACAACTACGTCAATGTAACATATAACCGGCACCCCACAGTACAGACAACAGGCTGGGCAGTTCCTCCAGGGTGGAGGTAAGTGGAGATAAAACAGCAGGTTTGTTAGCGGGCCGCACCCTTCTGAGTGAGCAGGTGACAGAGAGTGGCGTTTGTCAGGGGACAGGAGCAGCGGAATGAGCCCGGGAGGTTAGTGCAGGCGGTGTGGGGGGGGCACGCAGAGGGAAGCCGGCACTCGTCCACGTCGGTGCATCCCTCCCTCCCGCGACCCTGAGCCTCGGTGGGGATCCACCCGTGGACGCACTGGCAGCGGAAGCCCCCCGCGCGGTTGTGGCACGTGGCGGCAGGGTGGCAGCCGCCCCTGTCCTGCTGGCACTCATCCAGGTCGACGCAGAGGCTCCCGAGCGCCAGGAAGCCCGGCGGGCACGTGCACAGGAAGGAGCCCGGCGTGTTGAGGCAGCGCGCGCCCTGGCGGCACAGTGGCTGCGTGGCCCGGCACTCGTCCTCGTCCCCGCACCACGTCCCATTCCCCGCGTACCCCGCGGGGCAGCGGCAGGAGAAGGAGCCGACCGTGTTCCAGCAGAGTGCCAGCGGGTGGCAGGCCTCCGTGGCGTTGGCGCACTCGTCCGTGTCCACGCACGCCCCGCCCTCCTCGTGGAGCCCCTCCGGGCAGGAGCAGACGAAGCCGCCGGGGACGTTGGCGCACTCCTGGTCGGGCCGGCAGGTGTCGTTCTGGAGGCACTCATCCACGTCGCCGCAGCCCTCGCCCTCCGCCTCGTACCCCGCCACGCAGGCGCACAGGAAGGAGCCCTCCGTGTTGGCGCACTCGGCGTGGGCGGGGCAGGGCGGCTCGGGCCCGGCGCACTCGTCCGCGTCCCCACACTCTGTGCCATTCTGGAGGAAGCCCAGGTCACAGCGGCACTCGTAGGAGCCGGCCAGGTTGGAGCAGGTGGAGCGGGGCGGGCAGAGGGAGGGGTTAGCGGCGCACTCGTCCTCGTCCGCGCACTCCGTGTCGTTGCTCCAGAAGCCCGGGTCGCAGACGCAGTGGAACGATCCCTCGGTGTTGATGCAGGTCCCGTTGGAACACGGCCTCTCATCCGCCCCGCACTCGTCCAGGTCGTCGCACAGCGAGCCGTTAGGGGCGAACCCGAGGTGGCAGGGGCACAGGTAGCCCCCCGCGGTGTTGACACAGGTGCTGCGCTCGGGGCAGGCGTCGCCGGCCAAGCACTCGTCCACGTCCTCGCAGCCGCCGTCGCCATCGCGGCGGTAACCCTCCCAGCACGCGCAGGCGTAGGCGCCCGGCGTGTTGCGGCAGTCTGAGGCGTTGGGGCACCGCGCCATCCCCATGACGCACTCGTCCACGTCCTGGCACAGCGAGCTGTTGGACAGGAAGCCATCCAGGCACGGGCACAGGTAGCCCCCGCCCACGTTGGCGCACACGCTGTTCTCGCGGCAGGTGACGTTCCCGCTGTTGCACTCGTCCACGTCCTCGCAGTGCGTCCCGTTGTCCCGGTAACCAGCCCAGCATTCACAGCGGGACGAGCCCACAGTGTTGAGGCAGTAGGCGAACTCGGGGCAGCCCCCCAGTCCCAGGAGGCACTCGTCCACATCCCGGCAGACCGTCCCATTCCCGGAGAAGCCGTCCCGGCAGCGGCAGTAACGGGAGCCCAGGACAAGGGCGCACCTGGCGTTGGGGTGACACACCTCGCTGGCGTTGGCGCACTCCTCCTCACTGATGCAGGTGCCGTGGGCGTAGGCCAGGCCCGGGACGCAGGTGCAGGTGTAGCCGCCCACCGTGTTCCCGCACGTCATGTTGGAGCCGCAGGTCGCCGACTCCAAGCACTCGTCCACGTCCTCGCAGGAAAACCCATCGCCGTGGTAACCCTCATCGCAGACACAGCCGTACGAGCCGTCCGTGTTGAGGCACGCGGCTCGGCCGCTGCAGTTGTGGGGGAGGGCGGAGTCCGCGGCGCACTCGTCCACGTCGCGGCATTCGAACCCGGAGCCCGCGGTGCCCAGGGGGCAGGAGCACGAGAAGGAGCCAGCCGTGTTGGCGCAGCCGGCGGCAGGGTGGCATCCTCCATTTTGGGTTTGGCATTCGTCAATGTCTATAAGTCACCCAAAATGGGACAGGGTCAGGGAAACAGCCTCCAGTCTAAAAAAAGAGTCCACACAAAACTGCAAAAAAGACACAAGGACACTGCCAACCAGGAGCCAAGTTTAGGTTTAGATCAGGGGTCCTCAGCCCTGGTCCTGGAGACCCCAAGGGTTTGCTGGTTTTTGTTTTCACCTTAGAATCACCAACCAACTCAGACTGAAAAAACCAGGTGAGGTGAACTAAACATGATACAACCAAAAGTCGATTTAATTAAGCATTTAGCTGCTGAGTAACAGTGAAAACCAGCAGACCCTGAGTCTCTCCAGGACCAGGGGGTGGAGTTTAGAGGTTAGAGGGGCAGAAGGGGTCGGAGCTCACCGGAACAGTTCTTGCCGTCTCCTGTGAAACCGCTGAGGCAGAAGCAGAGATGGCTCCCCCTGGTGTTCACACACTCCGCAAACTCGCTGCACCCATGATCCCCCGTCTGGCACTCGTCCACGTCTGAGAGCGAAGGAGGAAGGGGCAGTAAAAGAGGTGGAGATAGCACAATTTATTAAACTTATTTCACAATTTAAAAAAGAACAGCTATGATATTAGCCAGCTTTGCATACATAATACTTATCCCAATATTGTGTGGCAGACTAAACAGGAACTATTTTTGTTTTTACTTTAAGCAGATATTTTTCTTTGCAATTATATTCATTGGGTTATACATAGAATATTCTCCACATTGTGAAATGTGGGTATGTCAGACAAAATAAACTAAAATAAGCAATTTGTAATATAACAAGCTGGAAGCTGAACAGCTGAAGGTCACAGTGTGCTCACACGTTTTCCAATAAAGATGAAGGTAATGGAATAAAAGTTTTAGGGAATATTATATTACTCTCTTCATCACTAAATGTGTTGGCAATTACTTACTTACACTTTTTTATACCATTAGTTTACAGGGGTAATAGCTGAAATGTCAAAATCCAAAATGAAACATGTGAATTAACTAGGTAACTAGAAGCCATGAACTGAGAACAACAACATTGTTTTTTTAATGGAAAAAAATGTGACAATCAGACACACTTGACCATAAATTTATGTTTCTGAATTTTGGCATCAGTGATACATGACACCATCATGCCTGTGACTCCTTACCGGTACAGGATGTCCCATTCTGCGTGTACCCCCTCCGACACACGCACAAAAAAGTGCCCGGCTTGTTGACGCACTCGGTCTCGTTGGCGGGACACGCGTCGTCTTTGCACTCGTCGATGTCGGAGCAGGTGAGGCCATCCCCCTCGAATCCGAAATCGCAGACGCACTGGTGCCCGGCGGGCGAGGGGTGGCAGAGCCCGTAGGGGTGGCAGACGGGGCTGCAGAGGGGGCTCGGGTGTACGCAGGTCTCGTTTTGGGCCACCGTGCCGTTGAGGCAGGAGCAGATGTGCGAGCCGGCCGAGTTGATACACGTGGAGAAGGCGGGGCAGGTGGTGTTGGAGAGGGCGCACTCGTCTACGTCCCGGCACGAGAAGCCGTCCCCCTCGAACCCTCGCTGGCAGCTGCAGGAGTAGCCCCCGGGCGCGTTGGCGCAGTCGGCCCGCGGGTGGCAGGTGCCGGGCGCCGCACACTCGTCCACGTCGGCGCACTGCGTGCCGTTCCCGGTGAAGCCGCGCTTGCAGGTGCAGGAGAACGAGCCCACCGTGTTCAGGCAGGTGGCGTTGGCGTGGCACGGCCGGCCGGCGGAGCACTCGTCCACGTCCGTGCAGGTGGGCCGTCCCCGGGCACGGGCGAACCCCTCGCGGCACGGGCACACGTACGAGCCCTCGGTGTTCACGCAGCGCTCGTTGGCCTGGCACGGCACGGGCAGGTCCCGGCACTCGTCCACGTCCAGGCAGGCGGTCTTGTTGACCAGGCTGAACCCCGATGCGCACACGCAGGAGAAGGAGCCCTTGCTGTTGACGCAGGTGGCCCGGCCAAGGCAGCCCCCGTTGTCCGTCAGGCACTCGTTGACGTCCGAGCACTCGGTCACGCCATCGCCCGAGTAGCCCAGCAGGCAGCTGCAGTTGTACGACCCGGGCAGATTGACGCAGATGGCGCTGGAGTGGCACCGTTGTGCCAGCGAGCACTCGTCCTGGTCGACGCAGGAGATCCCGTTGCCCTCATACCCGGGCCGGCACTCGCAGGTGAAGGATCCGGGGAAGTTGGCGCAGGCGGCATACGGGCTGCAGCGGCCGGCCACGCACTCGTCTAGGTCCAGGCACTCGGAGGCATTGAAGACGAAGCCGGTGCCGCAGTCGCAGCGGTAAGAGCCGCCGGTGTTGACGCAGGAGGCACTGGCCGGGCAGATGTCCACCGTCAGGCACTCGTCGATGTCGGTGCACTTCCAGCCCTCGCCCAGAAAGCCCCCGCGGCACGCGCAGTCGAAGGAGCCCAGGATGTTGATGCAGTCAGCGTTGGGGTCGCAGTCATTGACGCCGACGCACTCGTTGATGTCCACGCAGGTGAGCCCGTTCCCGGCAAAGCCCTCCTGGCAGGTGCAGCTGTACGAGCCCGGCAGGTTAATGCAGGTGGCGAAAGAGCTGCAGATGTTGGCGGCGCACTCGTCGACGTCCCGGCACGTCTGCCCGTTGCTCTTGTAGCCGCTGCTGCAGGTGCAGCTGTACGTGCCTGGGAGGTTCTTGCAGCCCTTGTAGCCGAAGGAGGCGGAGCAGACGCCGGGCGTCTCAGAGCACTCGTCGATGTCTAGGCACAGGTAGTTCCCGTTGCCCTTGTAGCCTGCGTTGCAGGTGCAGACGTAGGAGCCGGGGTTGTTGGTGCAGGTGGCGTTCCAGTGGCAGATCCCACGGGTGGTGCACTCGTCCGTGTCCCGGCACTGCAAGCCGTTGCCCCGGAAGCCTATCCGGCAGCGACAGCTCACGCTCCCCGGCGTGTTGGTGCAGGCAGCGTTGCGGTGGCAGCCGCCGTTGTTGGTGAGGCACTCGTCCACGTCCTGGCAGCTGTTGCCATTGCCCACGTAGCCGCTCCGGCAGACGCAGCTGTAGCTGCCCAGCGTGTTGTTGCAGTTGGCGTTGGCGTGGCAGCTGTGCAGGCCCAGCTTGCACTCGTCGATGTCGTCGCACTGCAGCCCGTCGCCCTGGAAACCCATGTTGCAAACGCACTGGAAGCCTCCGTTGCGCGTGTTCATGCACTGTGCACGGCTGTGGCACTGGCTTCCCACTGACACACAGTCGCTTAGAACAGCTGGTAGATAGAAAGCAAGAGAAGAGGAGGAGAGAGAGAGAGAGATGACTTCAATAAAAAAAAAGGCTATATGTTTTCATGCTTATCTGGGTCTGCGTCTCGTGCCCCCTACTGTACTCAACAACACTCATTTGCTTGTACAAACAAGTGAACACTTCCTGTCTACCTGAAGTGGTGACAGGGGAGTCAGGCTTGCTGAACCATAAATGGGCGGAGCTAACACATCATCAGTCATCACTGAGTCGCTAACTTAATTTTGCTATGGAGTGCAAAATTCTGTTCATAGATGCAAAACAAGTCAAGGAATGACAACAAACACTAGCTCCACCAGCAATGGGATTCAACAAGCCTCACTTGCCCCCATCACGACTGGAAAGAGAAACAGCAGGACTAGATGGGGGGGGGGGGCATTCTGGAACACTCTTTACACTGAGCTCTTTAGAGAATCTTGTCTGCATTCGCCTGACCTGACTGAGAGTCACATGACCTGGCCGTCACATTACCCACCTGCGCAGGAGTGCCCCAGGGCCGCACAAAGACACGCGAGACACAGCAGTGGTACTCTGTGGGAGAGATGCAGAGTTTAGGGCGTGTACAGTACACAAACCTGATCCCTGAGAAATGATTTGCTCCATTCTAAAAAGAATTTCTACGCTGTATATACTCAGCAATTGGCTAAGGAAAAGTAGAAGCCTTTCTCCTGCAAACTTAAACAAATGCTGCATAAACATTTACTTCAGATTAGAAGTTTGTATATTTATTTGTTAATATATCACTATAAGCAACATCGCTATATCTGTAATGGAGTAAAATCCATTACAAATGTAGCGGTGTTACTTTTCCCAGAACTAAGTATGCAAATAAACAACATAAATACTGGCAACCAATCCATTTTTTCAACATAAATATTCATCTTCTTTTGGTATAAAAATATTTCTACTCCAAAGCACAAGCCCTTGGACCAGGAACAAGACCAAACCAAACATTTTTATTTTATGAATATCTGTCATCTAGTTTGTGGGTACAATAATACAGACAGATACTTTTTAACCCAGGGAATTGTTTGCTATAGCAAGAGTGGTAAATTCCTATCATGCCATAAACATGGGCACTTGTTACACTACATTTTAGCCATTTAGAAAATGTTGTTATCCTTACACAGCTTACATTATTGCATTACATTACAGTATCATTTTACATTACATTACAGGCATTTAGCAGACGCTCTTATCCAGAGTGACTTACACAACTTTTTTTTTGCATTTTTTTTTAACATATTATCCATTTATACAGCTGGATATACTGAGGCGATTCAGGTTAGGTACCTTGCTTAAGGGTACAACGGCAGTGTACCTGGGAATCGAACCGGCAACCTTTCGGTAACAAGGCCTGTTCCTTAACCATTATACTACACTGCCGCCCTAAAGTTTAGTTTATACAGCTGGATACGTGCTGAAGTAATTCAGGATAAGAATCTTGCTCAATCTTGCCCAATCCCCGACTTGGGAATTGAACCGACAGCCTTGGAGTTTCAAGCCCAGTTCTGTAATCATTACAGGAAACTGCCACCCACATTTCCCGTTTTACTCTTCCATTGTCTTCCAAGTCTGCGACTGAGATGAAATCATCTCTCTCAACCTTTATATATCTCTTGCCTGTATTGTTTTTAAAAGGCGTCAAAGAAAGTTTCCATTTCAAAATCTTTCACTAAATATGCAACAGATTCAGTACCGGAATACATTCAATCCAAATTGGGCCTACGCTCACTCAATGCTTCAGTCCTTAAATGGAAAATGTTTTGATATTTTCCATTAGTTGATGGTGTTGGATCACCTGGTGACTGAACCCTACAATGAGTATCTATGTCTATTGTAAAGGGGAGAGTGTGATTAGCCACATCCTCTTGAAGTGCCCGGTCCGTTACAAGAGAAACAATGCTCAAACTACTAGCCTGTTCATACATTATCCCCAATCTCTGTCCCTTAAGGTTGTTTCCCATGTTACAATTTAAATGAGTTTACAGGAATGCACTTTACACTACTCATGGTATACTTTGCTTTTATGTATCTCACCTCATATTTTCAACTACTTGAAATGTTCAAAATAAGGAGCAATTGTATCGCATTGTTCATTTAAGCTATCGTGCTAATGTGCAGTGTATAAAATACTGAGAAATGGATCTTGACCGTGCCAAATGACTTCTCCTCTTCTCGCTCAAGGCACCCTGACAAGAGCACTTTTCATTGCATTGTTGGAATTGGAAAACAAAGGGAAAGTGAGCCGTGCCAGTGAGTCGCAGGGCAGGAAAAAGTAAACCGGGCGGCTATCGCATTATGAATGGAGGAACTGATAGCAATAATCCCACATTTCTTATTGGGTTACGCTGTGAATGTTACGACACCCCAGGCCAGATTTCTCCCATTGTCCCACAGTGTAGATGAGCTTTTTCTTTAGTTATGGGTGGTGCCGGGGGAAGGAGGGTTTGTTATGTACACAGGCTGCCCCCTGTCCCACAGACACGGAGCGCTGCTACGCCCCCATGCCACCCCCCTCTGCAGGATCACAAAATCAGAGCCTGGAAACCGAAAGCATTGGCCTGATTATTGGAGAATAAAATATTATTATGATCATTATTATTAATATTATTCATATATGTTGTTATTATTATTATATCAATAATAATAATACTAATACTAGTACTACTACTACTATTAATAATAATAATAATAATAATAATAATAATACTAGTACTACTATTAATAATAATAATAATAATAATAATAATAATATTAATAATAATAATAATAATAATATTAATAATAATAATAATAATAATAATAATAATAATAATAATAATAACCATCATCATCATCATCTTCATCATCAAGCCATGTGGCATCTTTAAGTTCTAAGAGGCGAAGAAGGTTCGGTTTTATCCTCAGTGGCTGAGCAGAGCATTTTGCATGGTTCAGACACATACTCAATGCCGGCCCAAACTTACTTACTTACTATGTTCTCAGAATCAGAACACAAGTCAATTGTTTAAAACTGCGCTATTTCGCAATGAAAAGCCCTTGGTTGCTGTGGCTTGTTAAAAGCATTCTGCAGGGCGTTGTATTACTCACTCATTAGTAATCAGTGATAACAAGATAAAAATGACACACAAAAGCCACATAAAGCATATGCCTTCAGCAGGGCAAGACAAATCAGGGTAAAAAAAAAGGTGCCTTTTTTTTGCATTTTCTTTTCCTGGATTTTGAAATATTATAACTCGCTGATAATGAAAACCAAGCCGTTTTTCCGGATTCGAGACCAATGAATTATAAAAACATGTTTTTCTAGTTCAAGGCCAGAAATCTGAATTTTTACGTGGTAGATATGTCATATCTATGTGAACATACACAGCAAAAGTTTCAATATTGAATTAAAAATGATAATGTTTACTTTGATAGAAGCTGATCCAGTATCGAATCATATAAACTTGAGTTGAACTTCACATTCTACTGTGCATATGTCATCTGTTTTGTCATCTTATGGACATTATATATATATTTTTTAATTTACTTCAAAATGTACAAAAAAATAAACTTTAAAACACAGAGCCAGAATAATCCCCCTTTTCCTCACCACAACACAGGATAAATTCATGGAGCTAACAGCTGGAGACCACAAAAATCTTCAACAAGGGAATGCTCCCATGCTCACATCCAGCTGAAAAATATTCTTGGCGCGATGAACCAATTGGCTAATGGCAGAGGAAGATGAAGTTGAAAGAGGCATGGTTACCAGATGATTCTGGAGAGAATGTACTCACCGCATGCTTTCGTGATCTGACAGATAGACTCTAAGAGGAACTCATGGAGGCAGAGAGGGTGATGGTTGCTCTCTCCTACTGTTTCACTGTCCCATGACTTCCTCAGGCTCTCAGATTCCCCCAGGACAGAAGACAATGGTGTGTCTCCAAGCCCTCTGATATCTTAAACCTCACAAAATGGGAACACCCTTACTTTTTTGTCCCACGTCAGCCACATTGTAAGTGAACTACACCTCCAGGCCATGTCATTTGTCCATTTATGGGAAAATAAGGAGAAAAAAATTGCTACAAACAAGGAAGGGGTAAGTGCAGTCAAGCAACATTATTGGGGGGAAATAGGGTTTTCTTTTCAGTTCCTGGTTAGGCCCCCGGACTATACAATGCTTTTTTTATCAATAACCCTGTGCACAAACATGCCTCCATAAAATCTCAATTCATATCTTCCATTGCATCCATTTTAAAAGTTTGAAATGTACCTGTACATATCAAATGGCTTTCTCCAGAGTACAACTGCAGAACCCCAAACGGGACTGAAACTTGAATAATTTCCTTTCACATCCAAATCCACAGCCACAAGACTTGTAAGGTCTGTGAAACACCACATGCAATGCAAATTACTATAAATACTAATAATCTTTAAATTGCAATTGTATCAGTGTCTGTCAACTTTTAAAAAATGAGAGTATTGTATGTCAAAGGCAGCATACTGCCTCCACACTGCAATTCTTTATTCTAGCAGCAGGTGGAGGACCTGCTCACTGCATTCAAATAAGGTTGTTTCCCATGTTAATTACATTGGCACTGGCATATTTCACGCAGTGCTAATATTTTGTTCTAGTTAAACGCATCCATGTCATTTCTAAAGGGTTCTTTCAAGACTATAGACCTCTGGAGGTCTAAGACTCACGCCCACCATGCTGCCAGGGCTACACTCCTGTGGCACATGATGATTCCAGTTTTCTTAGTTTGTTCTGATATCTTACTGAATTGCACCTACTATCCGTAATTAAAGAATACACCAGCTCTGACATGTCAGCTGTGACACCAGCCCTGGCCCTCAACTGAAAATCTCAACGTTGCCAACACTGATATAGTCATATAGCATCCAGCTACTGTATGCCCTCGCCAATCCAGGATTCCCGTTAACCTAATCACTATACAAATGAATAAATGACTCCCACAACAGACACATGACTTTTTAAGATCAATTAACAAAAAAAAAAAAAATCTTGGGTTTTCCCACTCTACTATTGTCTGTAAACCTTGACAAAAAAACATTACAAAATGGACTCCATCACAGACCACCACGAGCAGTGGTGCGACACTGGAAAGCCAGCCATCTTTCTCTTTAGAATATACTGTAGTGACAAGGACTTGAAACTTCTTATTCTTCCACTACAAAATATTTTGAATCCAGCTATTTGCATCTCTAACTCTGCCAAGCTCTTAAGTCAGCCCCCAGGGCACTAACATGTCCAGTGTTACTTCAACTTAATAAACATGAGTCCAATCGGGGCCTTATGTAGTCTTTAAGAGTTGATTTAACACTGAACATTTTACTGTGTATCTGGAATATTCCAACTGCCTACTTCCAGGTTTCCCACCATAAACTGCCTGGGCCCTCCAACTTATTAACTGAGCTACTGCAGAACTTGATTACAAACTATTTAGATATTTATCCTTTATATTTCCAGGGGGAAAAAATATAAATATAAATTATATTTCCCTAACCCTAACCCATGGAGATTAACACCCGTTTCAAGTCTAGAAAGTAAATGTGTGAATATAGATACACAAGAACAATAATCCTTCTCTTTCTTTGGATAATGTTATAGTTAAAGTTCTGTAAAGATAAGTTACCCATCTACTGGTACTTTCTTTAGTTACAATACAAAATGTTGGTTGCTAGGTTAACAGTATACTTTTGAAAATGTGCCTCTGTGTCTTTTTGGTGATACTGCATTTTGGTCTTTTTGGTGATACTGCATTTTGGTATTGCCGACAGTAACACTGATGCTCTCCTCCACTGTACGTTGCTCTGGATAAGAGTGTCTGCCTTAGGATGTGCAGGCACGCACATCCTTACCACCGAAAAATCTGAATGCTGATCCTATTAACCCCTTCGCCCAGACCAGTGGCCATGGCGCCGGCGCCATCAGATTGCTCAGCCTAGACATTCGTTGCTCCCGCAACCAAACTATGAGTGGAAACTGGACAACAACAACCTCTATGTTCACACCTGGAGTTATAAACCTTAAATTGAACACCCCCTAAATAGGTGAGAATTGACCAGATTTGGCAGGGGTTAATGTGGAAGGAGTTAATGTGTTAGTCATCTCATATTCAAACATTTGATTCATTCTGATCACTATGTCCTGTAGCATTCATAGTCTTGCGTTTAGTTGCATTTTCACAATCAAATGGCGCAACAGGGGGTGTGGTCCTCTGCTGTGTCGAAACACCACTAGCGTCCCAGGTTTAACACTCATACACGTACATATTCATTACATTGGTTTTAAAACAGAAAAGTGGCTAAAATTAGCATCCGGTTGCGGATTGTTGCAGGTATGGTGACTGAGACGCCGATTGTGTGCCTTGGTGCTGTGGCCAGTAACATACATAACTCCTTTCAATGCGTTTCCCCAACACCAACTTCGCAAAAGGAACATTGCGGTCCACAATGCGCCCACAAATCATCTGCCTAGCAATGTCCCAATATATAGAAACCGTTCTTGCTCAATAGAAAGAATGTTTGGATCATAACAAAATGTTCTGCCAATTCAATATTCCCAATAATAGTGATAAGGTTATTAAGTATTTTAGTCATGGAAGATTTCCTGCCTGGATTCAAAAAACATTCCTTAACTTTGACTCAATTAAAAGGAAAATCATTTTCCTTCAGAAAGTTTGGAAAGTTAATGTCAGTGATTGCTGAACTCTCTAAACTGTGAAGAGAAACAAACATTCATTGTTAGGCATAAATATTAAGAATAAATATTGACTGAATCCTGATGTTGGTCATCCAGGCTTGACAATAAAGACAATAAATAATGCCAGATGCAAAGATTTAAAGGAGACTTGCCAGCAATGCTTAAGGACATGAGCTCCCTGCAGCCTGAATTTATTTAGCCTGTAGCTCATTTCTCCATTAGCAAGATGAGTTGATCAAGGTTACTCACATCACATTTTAAGGTTGCTGTATGTGAATCAGCTCAATAAGCCATTTAATTCATACAAATTACACAATGTGTGATTGCATGACGGTTCACAACGCGCTTCTCATTTAACAAATTTCCTATTTTGAACAGTATTACAGAAAAAAAAAACTGGAATGTGGAAGACATCCCGACCAACAACTTTTGATTTTTGATTTTGGAGACCGGGTATGTTTGCGTGCTCTTCTAAGTTGTTGGTCGGGATTTCTTCCACATTCCAGTTTTTTTTTTTCCCCCCATAGATAATTGTTTGGCTATAGCTGAGCTACAAACAACAGCAGCCATGGACCTCCCTCCAGTGCAGGGTATAGGACAGTGATTCATCCAACATACTATCAAACTACCTTTACAAAAACAACATGCGTATATACAGTATTTCTATCACACAAAAAGCACTGTAGACAATCACTCCTTGCACTAGGCGGTGAGCCAGAAACAATATGCCCACGAAACATGGCTGCACAGCCCTACAGAAGAGCCGGGGCGTGTCCCAATATTCTTCACTCCCCACCTCCTTTCCTCCGCTCCCCCACCACCACTCCTCTCCTACCCGGAAGTATGCAAAACTGCCTGAACGTTTTGAGTACAAGTAATTGCATGTACAGTATACAATGTACTTGACATTGCAGTTTGCGTCGAGACATTAATCAATTTGTTACTGTTTGTAAGTAATATGTAGCCAAATCAGCAACATTAGATTATGACACAAAGTTTGGTTTCCGGGGCACGGAGTAGAGGAGGTGGTAGTGGAGGAAAGGCGGGTGCATTTTTAGAGTATTGGGACGCACCCCTGGTGTGTATTTCTCACTGCTCAATTGGCAGTGGATGTTTGAGTAGCTAATGCTGTGCTAACCAATGTGGAATGCTAGCTAACTAAACCCACCGTACCCTGGCAGGAAGACACTTGTGTCTTACCATTGACAGGTGGCTTATAACATAGCTGATGCTCTATCTTGGGAGTATATGGCCTCTATACCAAGCTTTTCCAATTTATCCTCACAGAGGTCATAAAATTATATGCGGTCGGTTCAATTCGATATCAATAAATAACATATTGTAAAACTGTTATGTGTATTATTTGTTGTTTATGGGATAGGTTTGGGAACACCTCAACTCAATTCTGCTGACTGTAGATATAAAAATCATAGTTTTATCATTTGTGTAGTGTCGTAGATCTATTTACAAAATCCATCCTACAAAGTCGACATTTATTTCCTACCTCTTCTATGAATTATGAAATGTAAATGTTTTTTGGAAATAGAAAGGGCCTCGTTGCAGTTTACATTTTGTTCTCTTTTAACTTAACAAAATCAGAGTTCACTGCATGCCACATGTTCCTTATGGATAATGTCGGGTGTGGTGTACAGCACCCCAAGCATACCCACGCTGAACTGATTGCACAACGTTTCTGGCGTGTTTTAACTCCATGGTCGGTACATTACGTTTTATTGCTTTATTTAATAAAGGCACCCTTACTGCTACCGATCACCGGCATATAGCCCATTTCCCCGATTAGTCCTTCTAGCCACAATCACTCGGAGGAACAAGCTTTGGGACTGGATCCATCATTTGGGCCCAGCATCCACCCTGATAGGCAGACTTTTCTAAGTTCTAGAGGACCGTTACCCTTGTGAGTGGAAGGCTACATTCCAACATTCGCAGTGGTAACCCGGGCGTGCAGGTTCTTCCTGTACAACATCAGGAGAATCCGCCCTTTCCTCACCACCCACTCAACCCAGCTCCTGGTCCAAGCGATGGTGCTGTCCCGCCTAGACTACTGCAACTCTCTCCTGGCTGGCCTGCCAGCATCGGCCATCAGACCCCTTCAGCTCATCCAGAACGCAGCAGCCCGCCTGGTCTTCAACCTCCCCCGGCACTCCCATGTCACCCCCCTGCTCATTGACCTCCACTGGCTACCTGTGATGGCTCGCATCAAATTCAAAACATTGGTGCTCGCCTTCCAGGCAGTCCGAGGATCAGCCCCTCCATACCTCCAAAAGCTCATCAGACCCTACACACCTACCAGATCCCTGCGTTCCGCCTCCTCAGGACGACTGGTACCCCCCCCACTTCATACTAGCACCCGGTCTCGACGTCTGTCTGTCCTGGCCCCACGGTGGTGGAATGAGCTCCCCGTGGAGGTCAGAACAACAGAAAGTCTGACCGCCTTCAAGCGCAGATTGAAGACTCACCTCTTTAAGCTGCACCTCTCTCCACCCCTCCCTACCTCCTTGTGACCTCCCTTGATTGTGTTTTATAAATCCTTGTTTAAGTGTTTCAAGCTTCTAGTTTAGTACTTGTAAGGTTACTTATTGGCTTACTGTTGTGCATGCCAATGATTGATATCGTGTGGTCCCCCCCCCCCCCCCAAAAAAAAAAAAAATCATACTGACTGCGCCTGTGTTTGAATTCGTATTTACCTTTTAGGGTGGTTTTAACGCACTTGTTTCAGGTTGGAAAATGCACTAATGTACGTCGCTCTGGATAAGAGCGTCTGCCAAATGTCTAAAATGTAAAAAATGTAATGTAAATGTAAGGCGTTCCATTTCTCTCCACTTAGAAGTGAAGAGCCATTTGCCGGCTTCATAGACATGGTCCTCATCATCTGTCTGGACAGACATTTATTAAACAACAAGTGTTTTTCACAGTAAGCTTGATGTGCGTCCCATGCTGGTCTGTTGCGTGGCACTGCAGCACACTTATTTGGTCCAAGTGCTTTGGACATTTTGTGCGCTGACAGGAGATAGAGGTTCTTCCAAGTTCCAAAGGCAATCCAGAGCTCAGGGAAACTGAGGTGAAGGCCAGATGTAAAAGCAAATACTTTTGTATCAAATGTTCACTGTGACCGTTGTGTGATCTTGCTCCACTGCACCTCTCAAATGAGTCTTTATCCTACACTGTGCCTCTTCTCATGACTGCATAGTGCAAGGCCTGATACATCTCAGGGTTGCACACACAGTACATATTGATAATATATGTAGCCATTACTTGTTTCGTTGTCTTCATGCCAGCAGTATTGGTTGGTTGGAAAGAAAGCAGCTTGATCTTGTCCAGTTTTGTGCTATTAATCCACTGGGCTCCACACATCTCCCCAGACCTCTTGCTTGTTGCACAAACTTTTAGCCTTTTGGGAAGGTATTTGCCCCAGATCACATCCACATGGTTTAGAGTAGATATATGGAAAGTAGATATATGGCCCGAGAATCATGACACGTGATCAAAATGTTTTGCTGAATTTGGTCTAAGCATATATTGACAATTTCTCAGTATATTGTGGGTGGGTGATAGGTTAAACACTGGGGTGGAGACAGGAGCAGATTCCACAACAGTGTGGATGTCACACATAAAAAAAATGCATTACATCATTACTTGAACTCTGTATTTGTATTTATTTCACAACTGTAAACATTTTTATAGATGATTTTGACATGATTGCAGGAACACCTATTTTATATCAATAATAACAAACAAAGTCAAAATAAGCAAAAGCTTTTAGCACACGTAAAACCAACATGACCAATGACTGGTCATGGTATTTGTTATGCACCAATCATTGTTTGTGTTATTAGTTTTGTGTTTGCTATAAGGTTTTGCGCATGCTAAACGTCTTACTAGATCAGGCCCTTAGACTGAAAAAACTTTCACTTACTTTGACTTTGCTTATATTATTGATATAAAATATGGGTTCCTGCAATCAGGCCCTAAATGTAAAATCTTACAGGGGATAACAAATCAAATTGAAATAACGTTTATTCCCCATCAGAGAGCTATAGTCACTGTAGGCACATAAAGAAAGTACAAAAATAGTGATGTAGGCATATTCTAATAGTAGCATTAGCATTACACACAAAGATATGCACGGATATACAATGTGCAGCAACCCAAGACCAGAATTCAACTGCAGACCCGAATTCAACTGCGATTAAACAAGAGGGACGGCATGTGATAAATCAGGAATTTCGTTGCAAAACAAATGACAATTTACGTTAGACAGAGCTGGCATCGAATTCTTATTTTTTAAAACGGTAAAAAAAAAAAAGAAAAGAATGGAATTATTAACGCGCAAATTACCTATAATAGCCTAAGGTATATCTAGTTCTCGAGTATTTTTGAGGAAGACACA
This sequence comes from Synaphobranchus kaupii, assembly GCA_029718625.1. NCBI lineage: Eukaryota > Metazoa > Chordata > Actinopteri > Anguilliformes > Synaphobranchidae > Synaphobranchus > Synaphobranchus kaupii. The sequence continues at coordinate 46,650,190 of CM056380.1, forward strand.
AATATGGTCATGGGTGGAAAAAAGGTGACAATGAGGTAATGCTAAAGCCCCACCTTGATTTCGCCTTGGCTTGAATAGGATAGATTTTAGTGTAAACTGTCATTTTTAGAACACGACTGGAAAGAATATTCAAACATTTTAGCTTACAATGTTTGCATATATTTCTCGGACAATAACACAAGGTTTAAGTTTTTAAATATCCTCGAGTGTAATTTGAGATGCTCCTGCCGTTTAGGTGAGCGAGGCAGTTTGAGAGCTCTTCCCCCAAACCGGTTGGACGAGAAGACCGCACCTGCGAGAGAGGAAGAAAAGAGTGCTTGTTTTCCTTCTAGTTCAGTGTACTTGTTGGCCTTTGTGTGGAGCAGCCACAAAGCCAACCTCGGACATTTACAACTTTAGGTTTAATTTTCCAGGCATTTCCCCAACCATAACCATGAATTCTGTGGTTGTGCTTCTTCTGGTGGCTTTCGCAGCGACGGCATCGGCATGTGAGTGATTTTATTTTAATCATAAGCGTTGTTCTTACAAAAGCTCTCTTCAGGCGATTTTACAGTTGTTATTGGTTAATTGATTTTGTAACTTCATACGCATTTTGGATTTACTTTGTATCCATACATTTGAGAAGGTAATCTAAATATTCTCTACATTAGGTTACACGTGCGCAACAAGTTTTCTTTGATGTCCACGGCTTTGTGAAGAATTATAATAATATAAACCAAAATATTTAGTTGGCAAAGCACGTAAGGGATTGCTCAAGACCAACCTTGATATGGTGCTAGATGCATTTAGGTAAAAAAATTTTTAAAGCCGAAATGGGCTTGACGACCTGTTCTCTCAATACCTTTAGCATTGCTCGCCCACTTCCATTTTTAAGTTGTGGTTTACCTCCGACGTGCACTTGTGAAATATTGCGTAACATTGTACTCATTGTATTTATCGCTGGCACAACATGGAAACCAGCGCCCAGAATGGACACGGGTTGTGCGCAAAACTCTCACACTCGAAAAAGTGCATAGAAAGTGAGGCCAAGGGTCCTCCAAAACGTTGTGGGTGTTGCGTTCTTGGCGTTTTCGAGCGGCTTTACTTGTAGAGACGTAAGGCTATTGTCAGTAATAGCCTACTATTCCAATTAATAAATAAATACAATAAATAAAAAAAATACTTTTTTGTATTAATGAGTCCGATTTCTCCTGATGTGACCATGCATGCTTATCTGGAGGATCAAATCTCTCTCAAGCTGCGTTGCCCTTAAGCCTAGGTTTGGGAGTCAGAATTGCCACGCCCTAGGGCCCTCCAATTGTTCAGCTAATTACCTGGGGGGAAAAAAAACTGGGCAGGCATTCGATTCAAGGCCCAGATTTTAGTATCCTTATCAATATCCTTACTCCCAGAACGAAGTTTCTCAAATCAGCCCTCAAAATCACCCCTTGATGAAGGGACGTCTGATGGAGACTTAGGGGCTAAAATGGGCATTAATGCAACATCCAAAAATCTTATTTGTATCCAAAGCTGCTCAATCACTAGTAATCTACGTCTACACAGTAGGGTGGCACATATTCTTCTTCCACAAGATAATGGTCTTATCCACCTCTGCCTTCTCAAAATTATTTTAAAAGTAATAAAGCACATGAACTGTGTGGTGTAAAGTGGTTTCAGTTTGGTGGTAATGTGGGAATGAACATAGTTACTGAATGCAACTAAATATAAGCATTCATATTTTACATGAAGTATACACATTGCATCTTTATTGGGCTACCAAACTACGATAACCGGAACTGCATTTCTGTTCTGAACGTAAAATTGAGAAGTGTCTCAGAAACCTCAATTCTCAGGCGAATTGTGAGACACACATACTGTGCCATTAACTGGTAAGTACCAGGATAGCAGCAGCTAGACGATGATGATTTTGAGGTGCATTCCAGAATGGCAGTTTTTAACCACTCCTCAGTCTGTCAATCCTTCAGGCCTAAGAATCATTACACGTGATCAAATCAGAATGCAAATCAGCGAGACTGACTGAGGGCATAAGAGGTAACTTTGGAACACAGCCCCGCCACCTTGATTTCCATTCAACTCAACCACATTGAAAATGAAGTAATTAAAAAAAAAAAAAAAAATTTTTTTATTCTTGTTTGGACATTGTTAATGGTGGGAGACAAGAGTGTTCGTAATAATAATGAATGTTTCTTGGTTCGCTCTTATTCACTAGATTCATCAGAGTCATGTGTGCACACTCACCTAGCCATTTTTTTCCATGTGTACCGAGTTGTATTCCAAGTGCAATGGGACTTTCCATTCATTGGTGCAATGATCATTGTGAAATCCCAGGTTTTAGGTTTAAAAAATCTAGATTCAGACAGAAGTATAGGAGGAAAAAAAGAGGGCAAATCTTGACATATGGTAGCACTAATGAATTAAGATCGTACCCAACATCGGCCCTGGGGACATGTACACTGGTTTTTATTCCAGTGGAACACTGGTAGAATTATGCATGACTGGGCAATAAAGTATTGATTTATATTTATAAACCACTTGATAAGCATCTGCTTTAGTACTTTGCTGCACAAAGTGGGTTTTTGGTCTAAAATTAACAAGGATACAAGGAGGGGAAAAAAAAAAACTTTTCTAGTATGCTTTGAAATTGTGTATAAAGTAATTTTGACTTTTGCTGTTCTGTTGAATTAATACAGACATGTACTGAACTTTATCAAAGGTAATCCGTTGGGTGATCCCTACCATATTTAATTTGAAGATAAGCCTAGTAAAGTGTAGGACTGCCACAAATGTTTGTAAGAGTAAGATATTAAAAATGTGTAGAGAGAACTGTGTCTTTGTAGTAGCACAAACACAACTCCATCTCCAGTCTAAGTTTCTATGAAATTAAATGAGGTAGAGATTAGCAGTCAAGTAAAGTCTTAAAAAAACAACATAAAATGAGCACATTGGTGAAATAGAATGGGTTTGAAAGCACTGCTCCACCGGATATACTGCAGTCATGGGTTGTTTGCCTTTTGAATGCCAGGCTAAGATAAAGGTTTTGGTTTATTTTGTGTGCCCTGAAATTCAACTCCTAGAAGTTGGCAAAGCAGAGCTCTCCCCCTCGAGTCCTGGGCTAGCAGACATTAGGCACAGCTTCCTTCTTAAGGGCAACAGGTGTGACTATGAAGATAACGTAACTTCCATATGGGAACTTTAGTTTGTTGAAATCAAACAAGATGAGGCAGGCAGGACTTCACTTTAATCAGCTGAAATTGAAGCCTGCATGACCTCACAAACGTCATAGTTCCACATGCCCCAAAATGGTTGCTTGTGAGGGAAGAATGACCATATTTGGGTAAGAACCAATAGGGTACCAGGATTCTTTCCTACTGCTTTCCAGGATGTTTCCTACCTTTACCACAACTTCAAAGACATTGGGGGACATTGGGACATTATGATAAAGCTTCAAAATTAAGATTTTAGGGATGATGCACATTGTTTTGTTTGTTTGTGATTTTGTTAATCAGTTTGTAGATTTACACACAAACAAAAAAAACAAAAGATTTAGCTGTAAATTACACTGGAACAGTATGGAACACATGGTTGGCTAAATGGCTCTGTCATCAAGGGTCTGATGTATCAAACAAGCCTTAAACCATCACTCTGCTGCCAGATATGCAGTAGATATGGATGGATCACTTTTTCCTATTGAACTCTATGGAAAAATAAATCAGGAGAAGAACCCCTTCAAGTTATCCATCCATATCTACTGTATTTCTGGCAGCAGAGTGATGATTTAAGGCTTGTTTGATATGCCGGACCCTTGATGACTTACAGCCATTTAGCCAACCATGTGTTCCATACTGTCCCAGTGTAATTTACAGCTAAATCTAATCCCCCCCCCCCCCCCCAATTCCCATAGAGATCCATTCAAATGCAGAGACGTTATAGTATTGCTTGTAAGAGTACCAGAAAATAAGTGAGTCTTTTGATGTTGTTGGGTCACAGACATCAGGAAGTCATGGCATGCAAAGGATATGCAACCAAATATTAAAAATTATTACCTTATTCTATATATAAATTCAGGGGTGCCAATAATTGTGGCACACGTGGTTTTGTTAAAAATTATTATTTCTTGGGATTTTTTTTTTCATAATAAATTTACTTCAATTGAAGGTTGGATTTTTCTCATTTTTTCAGTGTGAGATTAAGCTAATTCACCAAACGGTGAACTTTTTATAACCCTTTTTACTCATCTTTATGATAGTGGAGGGCACTGTATGTACATGTGGAGTTAAATCTGTGAACGTCCAGTTGATTTGTGTTTGATTTACTGCCAAGAAAATGAACGGGCTGTTGTGAATCACCAAATGTCTTCAGAAAAGTAACCCACTCTCGTCTTCCTCTCCGATCAGGCACTTGTAAGAATATGAAGTGGGCTACTTGTGATGGGACCCCATGTGAGTGCACTATAATGGTTGGCGAGAACCAGAAGCAACCCCTGGACTGCGAGAAATGTAGGTGGCCTACATGAATTACATTTACATTCAGATGCTCTTATCTAGAGTGCCTTGCATAAGCGTGTAGACATAGGTTTACAAACAGTGCTGATTAGGGATGGGTATCGAGAACCGGTACTAAACTGGTACCGGCTCCTGGTTGGTCAGGACCAAAATACCGATAAGCTCCTGGACAAACAGTGCTGCTATTGATATTTGAACGTAGTTCACTTTAATTCATTCTAACATAGCTGGCAGGCATTTTCAAATTACCTACTGTAAAATATACCGTTTCTACTCGGGTCCTAATGATGACAAGTTTTTATTTATTTTTTTTCCTAATGATGACGAGTTGCACGCGTCAGGCGATTACATTCAACATTGTTTGTTTCCGTTCTGTGCACTCCAGTCATGGCACTGATGGCAGACGGGTAAAAACGTTCAAAAGTGTGGGCCCACTTTACCAAAGCGAATGTAAACACAGCAAAATGCAATTTCTGTAAAGTGGTTGCGTGCAAGTGGAGTAATACTAGCAATTAGGGGTGCTCCGATCAGCATTTTTGGGGCCGATCACCGATTACCGATCACCGAAATGATGATCGGCCGATAACGATCACGGCCGATACCGATCGTGAAAAAAAACAAAATTGGCCTCAATATTTTCAATCTTAATTGTCTCTAAATATTGTATCCCTATTTTATGATGCATCCTTTTTACAACTTCTGTGTATGTGAAAGTGTGCTATACAAATAAAATTCATTATTATTATTTCTATTTATCATGTAACATTATTCTTAACAACATTGTATATTAAGTATTAAAATTAAGAGATGACAAAGTATAACGAATTGACAACTGTTCATTTATTGTCAGGCAACATTCCACACACTCTAGTCTAGAGACACTCTCTTAACACCTTTGCGCATAAGTCCCGCCTGCAGGACCTTTTTTGCTCAACTGAGACATTCGTTGCTACTGCAGCCGAACTATTATTGGAAATCACAAACTCTGTGTTTTAAATGTATTGGTAGACGGTTCGTGACGATTTCTGCCGAATACGTAGTTTCTAAGTGCCACTATTTCCCTGTGGCAAGTCCATTTATCAAGCAACCCCCCACCTAGTCTATACCTACCTATGCGTGACATAGTGGACAATAGCGTTCATAAATATTTTTATTCATCATATAAAATTAGAATAACGTCATAGCAACGAGATAAACCCAACAATAGCCTGATCGTATGCCAGAAAAGCCGTGAAAAGCCCTGCTCACTCAAATGCAAAATAAACTGTGAAAGTACTATCTCATTCTACCATGTATTCTACTAGCTATATATGCTACTAAATATGAAATAAATATACAATCCTACCATTAGTTTTACACATCGAGATGTTCCTTTCAAAATCCAGTTGTCATTTATTGTCTGGTACAATCGGTTTGAGAAATATACAACACTTTATACCGCTATTACACTATCTGAAACGTTGCCGCGTAATACCCCCATGCCCTGTAAGGCTGTCTCATGCATTACAGTTCATTCTGGTTTAATTGTCGGCTTTTTTATCCAATAGAGTACATTATAACCTTCGCAACGGTATATGCCAAGTCTTTTTGGGTGCTTTGAGCAATTTACTACAGCCCAGCGTAACGGCAGTTTTCGTTTTAACTGTCTAGTATTACGCAAGCGCTATACAATACGCATTATGCAGGGGAATTCCCCTTTTGCGATATGTAAGTATTTTTGCGTCTAAAATACCGTTGGTCTCGCTGGCTACATACCTACGTTCGTGTTTCCACTCGAGCACTGTCTTTCCAATATGTTTGATAGCCCTATTGTTATTTTCGCATTTTGAGTGCATTTCATACTGTAGTGCAATCGTTAGCTAAATGAAGTAGGCTACCGATGTTCATTGAAGATAGAACATTTGGCAGCATTTTACAGATGGTGGAAAACTATTTTATGTTCATGTTATCATACATAATATAGGCTATGGCGTAGGCTATACTAGTCTCTTAGGGCATGACAAATGCTCATTCCAATTTACTGTGCGCTGATATGTGGTAGATTAAGGTAAAAATTTCCTTGGAGTCATTATGAATAGGAAAGACCGGCGAAGACATTTTAGCAGCACGCGGTAGTGAAATAAAAATTGTCTCGCGTGTTTTGACATGCGATTGGCCTGATCGGCCTTTTTTAGCCGATCACCGATCACACTTTTTAGAACGAATATCGGCCGATACTGATCGGCGACCGATCGATCGGAGCACCCCTACTAGCAATCTAATGAAACACTTACAAATACAGCATACCATAAATGTGAAGCAGTACAGTGTATTTGATTGCTTGAGCAAAGCGGCCGCTGCACGATTCCCCTCAGTGCAGCCCTCGATCCGGCTCTGAAGCTGATGCGATTCCCCAAAATAACGTGACTGTTTGGACCTCAAGTCAAGGTAACATTCGTTATAAGACAAAACAAGTCCATAGTTATTAACTTCGGAAAATAACAGTCAGAATTTACTATATGGCCAGCTATACAGGGCTCGAAATTGCGACCGTTTTGGTCGCATATGCTCCAGAAATTTAATCTGTGCGACCTCGAAATATAATTGGGAGCATTTGTGCGAGTGCAAATAATTGTTCTGGTGCGACCTTTTTTTTTTTTCCCCAGTCGAACGTCCCTTTCTCTGACAGTGACCATTCTAACCAATCAAACGTGAGCTTGACGTTCTTACCTTTAATGCTGATTTTAGATTGGTTAAGATTAGCCTTCAATCACTCCCTTTCACGGCACTCCACTGTCACGTGACACAGAGAGCTAATGCGTTAACTAATGTTACCTGAAGACAAAAGTTTATTATCAATTTATTAACGTTACCTAACTAGCTAAATTGGTAACGTTAGTTAGCGTTATCGAAAGCTAACAATATGAAGCGAACAATTACGGCATTTTTTAGTAACGTTAACGTTACTAAAAATAGGGATGCTCCGATCGATCGGTCGCCGATCAGTATCGGCCGATATTCGTTCTAAAAAGTGTGATCGGCTATAAAGGCCGATCAGATGACGCAAAACGTATGTCAAAAACACGCGAGACAATTTTTATTTCACTACCGCGTGCTGCTAAAATGTCTTCGCCGGTCTTTCCTATTCATAATGACTCCAAGGAAATTTTTACCTTAATCTACCACATATCAGCGCACAGTAAATTGGAATGAGCATCATGCCCTACGAGACTAATACGCCATAGCCTATATTATGTATGATAACATGAACATAAAATAGTTTTCCACCATCTGTAAAATGCTGCCAAATGTTCTATCTTCAATGAACATCGGTAGCCTACTTCAAAAATACATTTAGCTAACGATTGCACTACAGTATGAAATGCACTCAAAATGCGAAAATAACAATAGGGCTATCAAACATATTGGAAAGAGAGTGCTCGAGTGGAAACACGAACGTAGGTATGTAGCCAGCGAGACCAACGGTATTTTAGATGCAAAAATACTTACATATCGCAAAAGGGGAATTCCCCTGCATAATGCGTATTGTATAGCGCTTGTGTAATACTAGACAGTTAAAACGAAAACTGCCGTTACGCTGGGCTGTAGTAAATTGCTCAAAGCACCCAAAAAGACCTTGCATATACTGTTGCGAAGGTTATAATGTACTATTGGATAAAAAAGCCGACAATTAAACCAGAATGAACTGTAACGCAGGAGACAGCCTTACAGGGCATGGGGGTATTACGCGGAAACGTTTCAGATAGTTAATAGTGGTATAAACTTGTATATTTCTCAAACCGATTATACCAGACAATAAATGACAACTGAATTTTGAAAGGAACATCTCGATGTGTAAAACCAATGGTAGGATTGTATATTTATTTCATATTTAGTAGCATATATTGCTAGTAGAATACATGGTAGAATGAGATAGTAGCCTACTTTCGCAGTTTATTTTGCATTTGAGTGAGCAGGGCTTTTCACGGCTTTTCTGGCATACGATCCGGCTATTGTTGGGTTTATCTCGTTGCTATGACGTTATTCTAATTTTATATGATGAATAAAAATATTTATGAACTCAAACATAGACGCTATTGTCCACTATGTCACGCATAGGTAGGTATAGACTAGGTGGGGGGTTGCTTGATAAATGGACTTGCCACAGGGAAATAGTGGCACTTAGAAACTACGTATTCGGCAGAAATCGTCACGACCCGTCTACCAATACATTTAAAACACAGAGTTTGTGATTTCCAATAATAGTTCGGCTGCAGTAGCAACGAATGTCTCAGTTGAGCAAAAAAGGTGTTAAGAGAATGTCTCTAGACTAGAGTGTGTGGAATATTGCCTGACAATAAATGAACAATTGTCAATTCATTATACTTTGTCATCTCTTAATTTTAATACTTAATATACAATGTTGTTAAGAATAATGTTACATGATAAATAGAAATAATAATAATGAATTTTATTTGTATAGCACACTTTCACATACACAGAAGTTGTAAAAAGGATGCATCATAAAATAGGGATACAATATTTAGAGACAATTAAGATTGAAAATATTGAGAGGCCAATTATTTTTTTTTTTTCACGATCGGTATCGGCCGATCATCATTTCGGTGATCGGTGATCGGCCCCAAAAATGCTGATCGGAGCACCCCTAACTAAAAACGTAACAGATGTAGTCGCCGTGGCTGCTGAAACAGTTAGCGATGGCGATGTGGGTGCACCAGCAGCGAAAAAGGCGTACACTTTTTGGAGAGAGTGGCTGAAGGACTTCGGACTTCGTTAGCTTAGGTATGACAACGGCGCAATGCACTGTGTACACTGTAAAGCCTGTGGGACGGAGATCGACACATTTTAAGCGTGAGAGCGTAAAAAAAATATATTACATATATTGTTGGTGCTCCTTACATTTTGGTGGGTGCTCCTAAATTTTTGCTGGTGCTCCTAACTTTTGGAAGTTGGGAGCACCAGTGCTACCAAGTAAAAAAGTTAATTTCGAGCCCTGCTATATAGTAACAGCACTGGACAACGATGTATTGTATGTTAAATGACCTGGAACGACGATGGTATTCAATTTTTGTTGCTCCAAAGCATTCTCTGTTATATGTTCGTAATGTACGTGGAATATCTTTCCTGTACATTTCACGAATCTTCGGTTACCTAGCTTATTCACCCGCATTACATAAACCCAGAGCTAAAACTATCAATAGCTTTTTGTGAAATGATTCCCTGTACACTACAAACAGGTAACAGAATGCCTTGGAGCAACAAGGCATTCTCTGTGGAGCAATACATCGTCGTCCAGCACTGTTACTATGGCATAATAACGCTGGTAATCTAGCAACGTCAGCGTTGGTTTGAAAAGCTTTTGAAACATGTTCCTCATCCTATAGCTAACGTCAGTCAAGCGGCAGCCCCCGTTCCTTCAGGGGATAGCAGTTCAAGACAAATACCCAAGCCCAACCCATTCACCACCACTGTCTTATTTATAACTATTATTATGTTAGCGTCGGAGAGGCTCAAAACCTACCTGCTCACTATGGCCTATGGCCTTTAGCTGTTCTGTCATCCCTGGCCACCTTTACTTTACTTATTTTCTCTTTTTTGTTTTTCTATTTAATTGTTTGTTTGATTCACTCTGTAAAGTGTCCTTGGGTCCCTTGAAAGGCGCTATATAAAAATAACAATTCTTTTCACAACATCTCTTTTTTTAAACAAAATTATGGGGAGTAGTATCAATAAGAGTATCGATAAGTACTGTTATCGATAAGCAGTATCGGTATCGATAAAATCCTGACAATACCCATCCCTAGTGCTTATACTAGGTTGCCAGTCACAACCTGATAAGAGTAGACGATAGATAACCTTATGAAATTAGATGCCGTAGTAGGTTCAAGAGAGAGATGAGCAATGTACTGTTATTAAGAAGCAAATGGTTTGTGGGTTATAGTTATATACAGATTTGCCATAGGTAGGGCTGGTGATCCTGTGAAATGCTCAGCGTTCTGCGTTAGGTGAGTCAAGGTGTAGAGTACAGACTTGATTGAGAGGAGTGCTCCTTTAGGGAGGGAAGAAAAGATTACTGTTACCCTGTGTGTCCCTTTCCACAAAGAGACAACCCTGTGTGTCCTTTTACACAGAGACAAGTGTGCATTTGTAGCACTGACATTTCCTTCTGCTGAATCTGCCCTCCCCTCTCTCACGCTAGTGATTCCCAAGTGCTTTCTGATGAAGCAGGAGATGTACCGTGCCAGTAAAAACCTGAGCACCCGCACGGGTGGGAAGCCCACGGAGACCGCCTTCGTGGACAACGACGGCATCTACGACCCCGAATGCGAAAGCACTGGGAAATTCAAGGCCCTGCAGTGCAACAACACGGAGGAGTGCTGGTGTGTGAACAGCGCCGGAGTGCGCCGCACCGACAAGAGTGACAAGAGCCTCAAGTGCGACAAACTGGTGGAGACCTAGTGAGTTTACCGCCTCACAACCCGGCGGCCATCGCTGTGGCTCGTTTTACCGCCTCACAACCCGGGGGCCATCGCTGTGGCTCGTTCGGGATGAAAATACTTTTCCACGTTTTTGCCTTACTATGGTTTGCCAAATATTTCTTGCAGTCTTTGAAATCAGTTTTCTCCCGTTTTGAGGGCACATCAGGCTGGTGTAACCAGAAGCAGCCAGCGGCATGCATACGCAATGCTTGGTTTATGTGAAGCGATCTACGCACACCTTCTGGGTGGTTGGGAACAGCGCGGATTCCGTTTGTTAAATACAAGGCTGCAACATTTGGCTCGTTCAGAATGCAGCCCTGATATTCAGCTCAGGGCCATGTGACCACAGGGGGTGTCCGTTCCTCGTTTCTGTCTCAGCTGCAGAAACCTGGCTGTATGCATGTCAAACACTAACAGAACGCTTTAGCTGCTGAGGACGTGGTGTGGTAAGGATCGGCTCAAACGTCTGTTTTACACGTCCCTTCTCCCTGCAGCTGGGTGCGTGTTGAGCTCAAGCATAAGCCTATTCCCGATTACGAGATGGACGAAGCCAAGCTTAGAACGTAAGTGCTCTCCATTTGAATATTGTTCTGCACTGTGTTCATGTCAATACTTTAAAATATTATTAATATTGATCAGCGCCTATCAATATTGAATCACTTGGGCAAAAAAGTTGTGCCGTTAGTGCGGCCGCAGCCGAATTATGTGCCAACGTCGCCGGAATTGCCGTTTCCATTAAACCTACTGACATCTGTGTTCTGTTGGTACAGTGCTATGGAGACTGCTCTTCTGCAGCGTTACGGTATGGCCAAGGAACTTGTGAAAGATATGCAAGTGAGTATTCAAGACATAACCTAAAAGACAAAAAAAAGCCCTTATTAAATCAACTGAGGGCCTTTCTGAAGAGAAGTGTGTAGTATGAAGACCTGCTCTCAATGCTCATGGACTGAATCAGTAGTTCAATGTAGGCCTGCGAGAACTATATTCAAACATACTGTGCATAAAAGCCCAACTGGAGACCTTACACTCCATGCCAAAAGTTGCATCAAAATAATAACCATAGCAGAATAGAGTATAGAAAGTGCATGCATGCATGCATGCTTGCGTATTATTGTTTATCATTTTTATGTTTGTGGTGCATGCACCTTGGAACACATCTGGAATGGCTATTGAAGCGAAGCATAGTTTAGAGTTGTTCTGGGCCACTTGGGTTATGATTGGTTCCAGTGCTCTACAGTGGGGAAAGGATGATTAACCTGTGCAGTCTGTTTGACATGTTTGCGTCCTTTGCCAGTACGACAAGGACGCACGCCTCATTGTGCTGGATGTAAAGAAGGAGATCGGGAATAGAGACCAGGACCTGTCAGGAATGGCGTACTACATGGAGAAAGACGTAAGCCAGAGCGCCGACACCATTTTCATTCCTCGTCTGAAGTGCCGTTCTAGAAACTGAGTGGCCTGGTGACATCAGCCTTAGTGAAAATGCAAGCACTCTTTTTACATTACATTACATTAATTTAGCAGACGCTTTTATCCAAAGCGACGTACAGTAAGTGCATACAGAGACATCATCAAGATCACTACAGAACAGACAAGACAGCACATCCTTCCCATAATGTAGCAGCTATCCCTAGTAATGAACGTTGACTGTAGTTCACAGTAAGCTGTGGGTAAATCAGCAATACTACACTTCTATTCTAAATACTATTATAAACTATAATAAACAGACAGGAAAAACACAGGGAACTAGTAAACACAGGGAACTGATATTCCTAGGTTAGAATATCAGTCAAGGTGGAGTCTGAAGAGGTGTGTCTTCAGGCCTCGACAGAATTCAGGCAGGTAGGGGGTGATAAGACAGGTTAGGTGGGGAAAGATTACAAACAGATTACAGACAGTTCAAATTGCCAATGAGGCTGCCGTATTTACGGCAGCCTCTGTTTTTAACTTATAGACTACTTGCTAATTTCCCGATTGCACTCAGCTGCTTGCAGGGCTAGTTCACTCAGGTGAATCTATTTTCGATTAGCAACACAAAAGACTAGCAGCTGGCCTAAAAACACAAAGCAAGTAAACAACTGACCGCTAATGCTGCAATTTACATCAACTAAACAGTGACTACGCTACAAACAGTTCAATCAACTAACGCACAGCTGAAACCGAATGAAAAAAACGACACTTAGCCTATCCAACGGTAGATTGACAACGCTGATCTTATAGGGGGGACTTATTTTTTTTAATTGCCATTTTTCACTGTCATGTACTGTACATTCAGTACTATCCAATTGCCAGGACTACTCTCTATTAGTGTGATGTACACTTTGTGTAATTTGTTAAACTTAGTTTTTCTTTTACTTGCATAAACAGGCCTATGTGATGGCTCTAAATAAATTAAGCCTTGTGCTGCAAGATATCAAATTACTGTTCTATGTCTTCAATGTCCCACATGGGCGGCAGGGTAGCATAATGGTTGTAGGTTCGATTCCCAGGGGGGCACTCTGCCATTGTACCCTTGAGAAAGGTGCTTACCCTGAATTAAAGATCTGCATCCTGACCTGACCCCGAGGAGGCCCGAAGTTATGCTGTGATCGGGCCGGGTATCGGGCCTATTTTTAGCTCTCTGATGTTGGGTCAGATTGGGTAGGGCCCACTGCCAACCCAGAATTTACAAACAGTAGCATAGCAACACTGTTTCCCTGTTGAAAACGCTGCATTATTTTCCATTGTGCTGTATGGTGTTGGTTTATTTCAGTAATCGGGCTCTATCTGGTTCAGGCTTAAAATTAGGTTAGAGCTTGTTGGGCTGGATTGGGTCGGGTCGTAAAACGATGTCGGGCTTAGGTGGAGTAGGGCTTAATTTATAGCCTGATGCAGACCTCTACACTGAATAGCTTCAGTGAATATCTAGCTATGTAAATGGATTGTATCCAAAAAGAAAACAGGTTTCTGACGTCGCTTTTGACAAGAGCGTCTGCTAAATGCCTTAGTACTACTTTTGCAGTCCATAATTGTTATGCTTGTGATTGTTTGAAACAATGATAAATTATTTTTGAACATACCAGTGGTAGTTTAGAGGGAAAAAAATTATGATGCAAGATATTGATCTCCCAACTCATTGATCTTCCATCCCAGGTCAAAGTACTGCCGCTCTTCAAAAACGATGCCAAGTTTGAACCATCTGTGGAGGGTAAAAATGTGGAAATGGAGAACATCCTGGTGTATTATGTGGACGAGGAGCCCCCCACCTTCACCATGCGTAAGCTGACCGGGGGTGTGATTGCGGTCATCGTGGTCGTCATTCTGGTCGTTGTCGCTGGGCTGCTCGTGCTGGTGAGTTCGGTTCGGAATCCCGCCCCCCGCCAAAATGAATTCCATTGTTTACTGTGACTAAGCAGCCTTTGAGAAAATACTAAGGGTATCCACCACACTGTAAAACCTAAAGCCAGTCTTAGTAAAGAAACTGACTAGTCATTAACTTCATTAAAAAGTGGGAATTTAACTTACTGCGTAAACAAAGTTGCTCTGCTCAAATGGTTCAAGGCAATCAATTTGAGTTTGTTGGTTTCTGCCCCAGTTCTTCCTCTGCATCGGTTGGCTGCAGTTCATTAGAACATGACATCACAAGTGATTTAAACGTGGAAGACTAACCAGTATCTATTGTTTCAAAGCGCGCACCATGGGTAGGTTACTGTTGGTTTTAGTGGTATTGTCGTATTTACTGGAGCTCATTTCATTCTTTTCCAGTACTTCGCCAATAAACGAGAGCAGGCAAAGTATCAGAAGACACAGGTGAGTGTTTGCATCCAAGGGACTGAAAAGGCTGTGCTAAAATTTGCATGCGCACACATGGCAATGAACCATGGGGGCTGGCAAATGGGTTTCTGTGGAAAGAGGAAAGGGAGGGCTTCTGCCTTATTATTGACACTAAGAAATCCTGGGCCTGTTTTTTTTTTAAGCCAAAAAAGTGGGTCATTGTTTTCTGTTCTTAGTGTTGCTTGAAGATTTAAGATGGATGGTGTAAGGAAATAGAAGGAATGGGACGTGTATATCCATGCCTTTGAAAGCTGTAGTTTTTTTTACTGCTTCATAATTTCCATTATAATATTTTTTGTCATGAGAAGTGCATTCCTCCTACACTCCTAAAGCACTGTACAGGGTAAAAAGGTATAAATAATAGTCAATGAAACATCAATGAATATTAAATGTATAGACCCCATGGAATTTAATAGGGAAACATGAGTTCAAATCAAATGTGAATTTGTAAAATCAGGACTAAAAAGGATTCTGTTTTCTTTCAGGTCCGAGAAATGGATAACATGGTGAAGTGAATGTCCTGATTTTTAAAAAAATTTTGTGGTGCAATTTTTAAGTAAAGTAATCCATTACATACTGATAGGAGGGTAACCCTTCACATTGAAACAAACATGGGGTTTGCTCTCATCCAAAACATCTTGTGTGCAGTTGTCTATAAAAATGTTAGGACTACATTTTTATTTTGTTTTAACCTGAGGAATGTTCTCTGCTGTAACTTACGTCTTTGCTAATATACAATCTCTGCTGTACTGACATTTTCAAAGGACCATATTTAAGAACTAAAGAGATTTTCAGAAAGTGCCTGTATATTACCAAATCCATGTCTATAAAATGCATATTCCAAATTCATTTTTATTTGACGTAATATTTTTCATTGTGCCATGTACAGTTTGGGGGCAACTGCGGTCTTAATATTGTGAATTTTGATTAAATGGTTTTTAATAAAATGATAATATTGTCGAATCTACTTTTTTCTCAATTGTTCTCAATCTCTTGTCAAACCTGACTTGAATGCCATGTAGCAAATGTGATTATCCATACAGAACAAACAGATGTGAACAAACAGATGTGCACAAAACAGGGGGGTATTCCACAAAGCAGGATTACTGAGTTAGCTGGGTAACTGCACTGAGTAAAACCTGGAATCCTTCCAAATCTGGAAAATGAACTAAAGTCCAGATTTTACTCTGTGTAGTTATCCAGATAACTCAGTAATGTTGCTTTGCCGAATACCCCTCAGGGATCAAGGTGCAGACATTTTCTACAGCGGGAAAAACATAATTTCACGAGAGATCGCAAGTACAAGTCTTGCAGACTCGATTTGACAACTTTTCAACTGCCCTGCCCTATTGGACATTAGTATTAATGACAACTTTTCAACTGCCCCTGCCCTATTGGACATTAGTATTAATGACAACTTTTCAACTGCCCCTGCCCTATTGGACATTAGTATTAATGACAACTTTTCAACTGCCCCTGCCCTATTGGACATTAGTATTAATGACAACTTTTCAACTGCCCCTGCCCTATTGGACATTAGTATTAATGACAACTTTTCAACTGCCCCTGCCCTATTGGACATTAGTATTAATGACAACTTTTCAACTGCCCCTGCCCTATTGGACATTAGTATTAATGACAACTTTTCAACTGCCCCTGCCCTATTGGACATTAGTATTAATGACAACTTTTCAACTGCCCCTGCCCTATTGGACATTAGTATTAATGACAACTTTTCAACTGCCCCTGCCCTATTGGACATTAGTATTAATGACAACTTTTCAACTGCCCCTGCCCTATTGGACATTAGTATTAATGACAACTTTTCAACTGCCCCTGCCCTATTGGACATTAGTATTAATGACAACTTTTCAACTGCCCCTGCCCTATTGGACATTAGTATTAATGACAACTTTTCAACTGCCCCTGCCCTATTGGACATTAGTATTAATGACAAGGAATCCCTTCTACAGATGACAAACACCTCAATTCAATGCACGGTTCATGAGTGTTTGCAGGTGAATTTAACTTATGTTTGTGTGGACTAATTTAGAAGGTGCAAAATACATTTTTATTATCTTTAATTCCATGTAGCAGCAGTATTTTAGCTTGTTTCGAAGGCTCAGCTATGATTGTATGCGTGGTGTCAAACAAGCTGTAACAGATTTAAGGTCTGGTATTTGAGGCAGGACTTGCTGTGGAACTGGAAAATCACAACGAAAGCAAAGGGTGAGGTAAGGGCTTGCTTTTTGTTTCTCAGATGAAGTGAAAATGGACTATGATGGATATTTTGTCATGTGTCTAAAATGGAAACTATACATTTGAATATCTTGGCGTTTGGTCATGGGGGTGGTTTGGACATTTAAATCTGTGCAAATACCATTTGCATTTTTTCCTCCAATTATATTTCCAGGGGAAGAGAATCTCATAAAAGCTATAACAAACCTGCTTTAGAAAGGCCTGGCTGTAACCACTTCAATTGTCCATCATAATCCTAAAAAATATTCCTCAAATAGTTCATTTTTGGTCTGGATTAGGCCGTACAAAGTTCTCAAACCTCCCTAAACTGTATTGTGTAGAACTGTTCCTCTTATGACCTGTTCATTCACAATAGTTACTAATCATATCTAACAAATGCCTTTGTTGCCCGTCAGTGTGATTTGAATGAGATGCATTTTCCTTTTTAATACCTGAACCATAGCACAATATATTTCTTACTCCAGACACCGATAACGCGGCTTTGTGAAAATCATTCAATGATTGAGTGGCTTTCAACCCTGGCACTTTAACGTCATGTGTGTCACAAAGTTGCTGTATTCTCACAGTAGCTAAATTCTTCTCTAAATTGCCTTGATATGGAGATTTCTGTGGCATGAACCTTGCATTTCTGTCAGATATCTAGATCTTTGTGCACTATCAAGGTGAGTGTATTTGTGAGAGCAGCGTTGACTGAGGGACTGGAAACAATTGTACTTTTAATTTAAGATATACCGTATGTGTAAATAATCATTGGCAGTTTATTGGATTGAACCAACACACTGATAAATACACACAAATTAGGTTGTAAACTAGCTTCAACTCGGAGACAAAGAAAATGACTGCTGAGAGAAAACACTGCTCAACTACAGGTTGGGCCTGTTTGTCAAGGTGTAGCCGACATTGGTAGTAACGACAGGGAAACCACAATCGAGGTGTGGCTGAAAGGGTAGCATTCCTTTCATCTGCCACACTCTTTGACTGCAGACCTGCCTTTTCCAT
The DNA here is from genome assembly GCA_029718625.1 of Synaphobranchus kaupii. Lineage (NCBI taxonomy): Eukaryota > Metazoa > Chordata > Actinopteri > Anguilliformes > Synaphobranchidae > Synaphobranchus > Synaphobranchus kaupii. The sequence continues at coordinate 46,668,242 of CM056380.1, forward strand.
GGACAAGCTGTGATGTGGATTTCAAGTGAATGAAATCTAGTCAAGTCGGAGCAGGCCATATGCCCATTTTATATTTAGTCTCAAATTAGTCTGTCATTGTTATGTTGTCTTAACTCCTTGTGAACCATACCTGGTCATATTAGGACTGAGTGGGAAAACTCATATTTTCTAAATTCCTATTCCTGTAGGAGAGCCTGTCATTGCTAAACTTATCTTGACTCCTTCCCAGTGGTTTAGTTTATAGTGATATGGTGTCGCTGGTTTCGACACACTGCTTAAAAGCAAAGGCTCTGTGTGACTAAGCCACTATCCCACCTGTCAGGGCTCGTCTCTCCCGTGTGGAATTCTGGGATTTCCCCTGCCCTTTTTCCCCACAGTAGCTCTAATTTAACCCTCATTTAACCCACCCTGAAGAGTGGGTTTTTTGGAATGTTTTTCCTAAATGTAAAAAGTCAGTATTCTAGAACTCCATTGCTTTCAATTACCAACAGTGATTGTTACATCAGTAATAGAATGTTCAGTTAAGAACATTCTAATCACATATGTGAGGTGCGTTCAAATTCAGCGAACAGAGCCGAACGTGCGTGGCAAACATGTTTTCTTTGAACGGTTAAATTTGAACGGCTTTTTAAGAACGTTCCAAATTGTTTGCATTAGGTATCTTCAATTGAAATCGCCATCTGGGAACACATTTCCCTTAGTCCAGCGTCCATTTTTGTTCGCCGCAAACTACCTTTTCAGACCGTTCGCTTATGTTTGCAAACGTTCGCGGCGAACACAAAGCTAAGGGAAAAAAGTTTGAAATAGTTCGCAAACGTTCGCCTTGTTCGCTGAATTTGAATGCACCTGTGATCTTACACCTTAAATGGTCAAGGGGCTGTTAATGTGGTTTTGTCCTTACATGTTTAGTGATTTGCGTGTTTAACTATGGGCACAGAGTTCCTCCTCCACAGAAGCCAGGGGAAATGTTGAGGCTCAGTGTAATTATGAGTTGTTGTGTGCAGTGGTGGCTTTTAATGGCCTCTGTGAAAACATGTTTTACCTGACACAATCCAGATGGGACACATTCCATTGACAACGGTCTGTAAAACCCTGATGTTCTCTCCCTCTCAAATGGCTTGCCTGTACGTAAGAAATAGATGTCATAATAAAAGCACTAAATTTGCAATAAGTTGTCATAAACAAAGTCAGTCTCTCTCTTTCTCTTTGCCCCTCCCTCTCGCTCTCTGCCCCTCCCTGCCAAAACTCAGTGTTTGTGTGAGACAGACAAAAAAAGAAAAGATGTGACATGATCTCCGAGGTGAGTCAGAAAGAAAGAGAGAAAAGTTTTTCCTGTTGAAACTAGTGCAGACAGGTTTTAGGTTTTGACATATACCTCTCTCCAACACCATTCCTGGCAAAAGGGCGTGTCCATTCCTGTTATGGCATCAGGGGCAAGTAACCCAACCTGGGGGTGGAGGAGAGGAAGGAGGTGGGCAAGGGGGAGGGGAGGGGAGGACAGTAAAAACATTGCTATATAAAAACTGGTGATTCATTTTAAATTGTGTTCATTTCTATCTAACCACTGCATAGTTTTACTGAGAATGAGAGTCCCACACAGCACTGCCATGGGATGATTTAAAAAAAATCTATAAATTAACCATGTGACTTCTAATACTAACATACAAAATACAACTACTGAAAATATAACTATGGTATATTACCATTATATTATTGTAATTGTTAGCTCAGTAACATATTTAGCAAACTGCCAATATTTTGGACAATTAATGCAAGTCATCCAAACGGGGGTCTTTTTTGAGACTGCTGTGGTTAAGTGCCACATTCCCTGAGCCCCTCAGTGTTATAGCAGAGCTGAGACTGGTTGGTCACAAGGTGACAGACGCCATTTTATGCTCCTTTGATCTTAACGTCACAATCCCCATGTGATAGAAATAAATTACTGCCTTAAAATATTACATGAAATTGTGGTATTAAATCTCAGGCAAACTGAAACCTTGTTTTACTGCAGGTGACGCAGTTGTGAAGTACTGCACCGACCGTCAGAGACTGGTTTTGACATGGCCTGAACCTGGTTATAAATGCATCAAAGGACATGAGTAAGAAGCCTCTTGGCCAAAGGGTAGTGAGGGTATCTTATGAGCCAAGTCCTTATGACCAAAGCCATACAAACACACACACACACACACACACACACACACACACACACACACACACACACACACACACACACACACACACACACACACACACACACACACACACACACACACACACCACACACACACACACACACACACACACACACACACACACACACACACACACACACACACACACACACACACACACACACACAATCTAAGAAAGAAATCTAACAGAAAAGATTAAACTCTTAAGTAAATATCCTGAAAATATGACAAATGAGAAATAAAATTGCCATCAGACTCCAAACAAAAGTAAAAATTGGCCACAAAATATTACAGACTCAATCATCGCAGCTCGTCTATTGAAAAGGGTCTCCTACAAAGGGCCTGGGCAACAGGACGCAGGAATACCTTTCCGCTCATCTCACTCAAAACATTAGGCACCCCAATTTAGCATCACACCATGACACATCCTTTGGGATGGGGATCAGGCTGAAGACCTAGCAGGGAAAAAAAATTCATAAATCGACCACAATAATTCAGCCATACAAAATTGATCATAAGTTAGAGCAAATAGCAAGACATAAAAATACACGGATATAAAATAGAATCTATAAACTGAAGAACAGCAAATAGTGGTTAATTATATTTGAATGGCCTGTCTTATATGAATAAAAAGCACATAATTAGCTGGAGATGAGGGGGCTGGTGTGCATATTATATACAGTTTCACACTGGACAGAAACAGCATCACTGGCCTTTCAGCAGAAACTGTGTGCATGTGAGAGTACGATCAGAGACACAAACACGGTTACCAAGAGAAGCACAAACGTGTGCTCTCTGTACGATAGCGGAAGGAGAGGCAGCATACATGCTCTCTCTTTTTTAAATTTAAGAGACAGTCTCAAGATACTTTGTCAGCCTCAAGAGAATCCAGGCAGTTACCCAAGGAAGCATTTACTTGAAGTTTCATGAGGTATTCACTGAGGTTACCCTGGATATGTTGAAATAATTATCTAGGCCGCATTTAGGTGTTGTTGGCTCATGGTGTTGTGTCACAGTAGAGTGTGAAACTTATCAGTGTTGAGATATTTGTTGTTTTCTTGGGAATCTCAGCACAATGTTCCCTTGTCTTCTGACACGAGACATGTAGGTACGCGTTTGTGTATGCTTCTCGGAATATTGTGTACATGTATGTGCGTGTCAGTTCCACCAAGATAAAGATATCACTGCGTGACAGCGGGAGAGATATTTTACCTGTGTATGGAGTTGAGGAGATGCATAACATCAGTGTGTGAAAGTGAGGCACAAACAGACTTGTGATAAAAATAAATTCAAAATGCCTTAGAGACACCATGGCCAAAGATAATAAAAAGTTGCACGTTTCACATTTGTACAATTATAGAATTTAAAAAATTCATATTCCTTGTTGTGTTAAATCCCCCCCCCCCGTTACAAAGTGACACATTTGACTACTCTTTCTCTTCTGTATTGATATACTGTATATTGATATATGGATGCACAATGATGAAATACTTCAATGTTTATGTACAACCAAGCATATTAGATTCAAAATCATGCAGTTGTTCATTAATCAACATAACGAGCCCCAGAACAGTAATGACATCTTCAGAAACTGATGTAGTGGAATAACTGCTCATTAAAAACCATAACAGCTGAAGAGCCGTTTTAACCATAAAAATAGCATTAGTCAAGTGCCACAAGAGCAGGTGTTCCTTCATTTTATAAATTATATGTTTGTTTCTCAGCTACACTTGAGTTCCTGTCATGAACTGACTGACGGAATTCTGCTCTCCATGTCTGCAAATAGATTTCTGTATTTGACCAGAGATAGGGGGGAATCAAACGCAATGTAATCCATGCGAAAACCGCACTGCTAAGTGTTATGATGCTTCTTTATAATGGTTGTGGTGGGGCAGGTCCCTCCTGCGGTGCATTGTGGGAGTTATTGTAAGTGTGTGATGAGGCGGGCCAGAGCAGGGGGGAAATAAGCAGGTTCAGTGTTTTGTAGTTGTGCAGTGGATTAGAATATGCTGTGGATATGCTCCTCAAATGGAAAGGAAATAACTTGTCAACCTGCAACATGGCTATTAGGCCTTACTCAAATCCGTAACAAATATGCGTGCGCACGCACACACACGGAAATATACTAGCTGTGGGCCGAATAAGCAATAACATCCTGTGGTGAATCTGGGACAGTGACACCCAAGAACATTGTTTTTCTTATACTTCAAAAAGTGCAGTATGTGTAACCAGAAAGCAGAGAGTGATGAGAGAAGCAGCAGGGAAACGGATAGAGAAAATGAGGGGAAGATAAGGAGAGGAAGATAAGGAAAGAACAAAGGGAGATGAGCAGATGAGGCTAGGTACGGACAGCAGGAGGGAGAACGAGAGAAGTAGGCAGATGGAGATAGGGAAATGAGATGGGAAAATGGGAACAGCAGGGGAGAGAGAGATTACAATAATTAGTAAATAAATTAGTGAACAGTAAATGAGTAAATAACTAATGAAACCTCCAGTATTCTACCACTGCTTCTCTCTGTGACTTTATTGTGTTCTGTCGTGCGTGTGAATATCACCAGTGGATGTTTGCTTCAGTGGTTAATGGTGGCCATCCCCATGGTGATAGTAGGCACGGAAGCAAAGGAACTGGCTGGGGAGGAGGGCATGTCATGTGACCTTGTCGGCAGACAAAGCACTTTTAGTAACACAAACCCCAGTTGCTGCTGCTGAAGCAGACCTGTATGGGTGCCATCTTTAGTGTAGAAACTCGGTTTCACCTCAGAGGCAGTGTCATTAAAAAATTAAAACCTGTGCTTAAACTGTATGGGTATTCAGTTACAAAATATCCAGGAAATTATTTAGTTTTTAGTTACGATTAAAAAAAAAGTCACTTTATTTCTTTTGATTACTTTTTACCCCAAGTCTGAAGCATTGCAGAAATGCTAAGTACAGTGCATGCTTAGACTTACACTTTCTCACACAAGTGGCAGTTGGCTATATCAACAAATCTTGTCAGCGTCTCAACGTACTTAAGTGACAATACTGCCCCAGTGTGGTCATGAATGAATCTGCATTTCTTATTTTTAAAGAAGGGAGGGGGGGAAAAGGCACATCTTCACAAGTTATTTCAGAATTATTTTTAATTTATATTCATGTTATTTATATGTAATTTATGTCTTGGTGTTACTGGATACTGAAACTGCTGCCATGATATTCATGCACAAAGCATGTTACCGTGTGAAAAGCATGTGCTTATATACGATCTTTGTCAGTGGCCTTTAGAATATTGCTAATGCCCTTTGTGCAGCTGTGGTTGTTGGAGGTAGACTCCCACAAGTATACGACTGTTAGCATATTTATAAAGGACAAAATTTACATTTTTGGCAGTCGCTTTGAAAATGTTCTTCTAGACGTTATGACCCATATTTTCACTTGGAATTTAGGAATGACTTTAGAATTTGTGTATGCGTGCGTGCGTGTGTTCTCTGCATTTATGTATGCATTTGTGTGTGTGTGTGTGTCAATCAGCCAAGTTCTGTATATTTCATTATGAGCTCTAAAACCCATATAAAAACAGGCCACCTGTTCCCTTGTTTTCAACTGATTGAAGCATTTGGATCAGACACAAAGATGTGCGTGTGTGTTCAAGTTGATGTCCCTCAGTCTTTATAAGCATGTGTATATATGTTTGTGTTTCTCAGTCATTTTAAGACTTAAAAAGTCTTGTTGGTGGAAATTGGGACCTGGAGCTTGTGTCTGTAATAGCAGACATACACAGCTGTGTGTCAGGTCCAATCTGGCAAAAACTCATTATTAGTGTTGTGCTTATGCACTTGAAAGTATTCAGCTATGAGAAAGACAGACCCAAATCCTGTACATTCCCCTTACTGTGGGCATTACTGGGACAGTAGAGGGCGCTGTGACACACAATTGTATTGACTGCTGCGGCTGGTTTCCTGCAGTGCATCAGTGCTGCAGTTGGCTTGCGTGCATTGCCTGGATCATTGTGCTCGGAGGTTCCGGCTGGTTCCACATGAATGCACGCACACACATGGTCGCACTCCCCCACGTACGCAGATCCATATGCATAAAACTGTGAGCGAGCCTGCACACACACACACACACACACACACACACACACACACACACACACACACACACACACACACAGCAATATACTGTATAATAGATTAGAAATAAAGATAGAGTTTAGCTGTCAAGCTGCACTTATAAACAATCTCCTTACATTTGCAGAGAGACACTACCTCACACAGAGATGCACAGAAGTGTGGGCGGAGCTACAAACACAAGCCATGCACACACAGGAATGGACGTGTCCATAAAGGCTCCCTTCTGCCAGTCTGCAGAATGACCTCTAGTAAAAAGAAGTCGTAAAAATGCCTGTAGTGGAGTTTCTATCCAGACAGATGATCCGGACTTGACACCAAAGATATCACAAGGGTTTACAACAGCTTGCTCTATAAACTAAATTGAGTTGTGTGTGTGTGTGTGTGTGTGTGTGTGTGTGTGTGTCTTCTTGTGTCAGATTCTGAGCCTTACATGGGTGGAGTGATGCAGCAGGGGTGTGTCCTTGGTGGCTATCCGTGTGACTGACAGGTGGGAGAAGGCCTGCCTGAAACTGACAGGAGGGGGACAGCGAGGGCCTCAGACACAATTCCATCCATACAGTTGTAAGCTCATACGGTGTTGTGGCTGACTCACAGTAACTGGTAGCAAGCATCACTAATCCCTCAATTTTTCTCCTTCCTTCCCCCTGGAAAGTGCTGAACTTCTAACTGCCTCAGGGGAGAAATCGATCTGTGACTCTCATGACTATATCTACACCTCACACACCACTAGGATCTTTACCAGTCATATGCCATGATATTACATCATGTCACATAACACCACACCACACACCGTCCATGTTACATCCAGGGGAGTATTCCATGAAGCGGTTTTAATGAGCCGGCTAACTTTTGTAAATATTTTGATGCAACTCAGGCTCTCATCCAATTGGATGTCATCACATTTCAAACATTTACAAAAGTTAGCTGGCTAACTCTGTAATCCCACTTGAAATGCCCCCCTGGAAGGGTATACTACAAAGGAAGCTTAACATAGCCAGGGTTTCTTTGTGTTAGCTGGCTTCAGAAAGCCTAAACACCGGTACTACGAATGTGGTTATCAACTTGCTAAGTGAACCCGGGCTTTATTAATCAAGGTACGTGCGCGTTCCCATAAAAGGGGCAGTGACTGCAACAACAAGCCTATAGCGTTGCAGCATGGGCTGTACTAGAGCAACATATTTCTCCCCTGTGGGGAAAAAGACTGATACGGACAGATGTAATGGACAGATAAAAACATGAAACAATCATATGAGCAAAAAGCAACACCGTTACCTCCAACAAAGCCAAGAAGGAGCTTCTGCAAAAAATAAAAAATAAAATGCTCATCGTGTAGGTTAAATTCATTAGGCTTGTTAATACCTTATTCATCTTACCACTCGTAAAATAAATCTATAGCTACTCTCTGTAGGCCTACATTGTCATACAGTTTATTTCTAATGTGACAACTGTACTACTACATTCTAGAAATGCTAAACGTTAAACTTGATATAGCATGTTTAAAATATTGTTGAAGCAATCACATCAACGTTTTTTTTCATAAAGCATTTTCCAGAACTCACAAAATCGTTTGCGGAACTCACTAATCTCGCCCTGCGAAGAGATTCCCTCACTATCCGCGCGTATCTCTACGGGATCCTTTGGAATGGAGATGCCTTTTTCCAAAGCCAAAGTTTTTGTATGTTTCAATCTGTTATCCTGAACATAACCTGCCCCGGAGCAGGTTAGCCGTGCAGAGTAAATTGCCGTGGCAATATACCCCGATTAAAAGTGAGTCGGCTTCGTGATACAGAAAACTCAGGGTTGAAGCTTAATTTAGCTCGCTATCCCCTTAATCTCGCTTCGTAGTACACCCCTCAGATCATGACAGGAAACAAATTTATTTTGACTTTCATAAGTTACTTTGATTAGAGTCCAACCAGTTGATTACACATGTGCAGACATGGAACCCATGAGAGTGATTTATCATTTTTAATCAAATCTGAATTCCATAATTTTTATTTTATTCCCAATAGTAGCCTACTTGTTACATTACCGCTCCGTAGCTACAGACTCCTCGGTACGGGAGAGTGCCGAATAGCATGCGTGTCCTCCAAAGCCAGCGCCGTCAGTCGCCAAATTTATTTCTCTACTATCCGCCAGCTATACAGCCAATTTTGACAACACGACCTTTACTTAAAAAGGGGCCCCGTGAAATAAGATCTCCTTTTCACAAGAGTTGTAGTCAAGATGGCAGCCATAAAATTACACTGCAAAATAGTTTCATGTCAAAGACAGAAAACACGAGTCCCATAAGAATGAGAACGCTTGCACCTGAAGAATACACTTCTGCTCATGAGGTCATAGGGTTAAGAGTTCAGAAACAGGTGTGGTTTATGGTTTCCTCACATTTGACAGGAACATGTTAAAAATGTCTCTCTGCAGGGTTGCTGGGTGGCTTCGGTTAAAGGCGCCACGCTCTGGTGCAAGGATGAGCCCGGCGGTATCGGACCGTGCCGTGGCTGACTGTGGCCGGTAGCGTTGCTCAGCGTTGCTCTCTCTCTCTCTCCCCCCCCCCCCCCCCCCATAACTATATGGGTCATGGACTGTATGGGCTGTGCTGCAGACCTCCCATCTGTGCCGCCTGCTCTCTCTCGCCCACCTCATCCCATAACTACATAGACTATGCACTTTGCACACGCACTTTGAACTGCCTGATTGCATTGATTGAACAATGCATACCTCTATTTAATTATAGCCGCTACTGTCTGTCTACTGTTGACACCGCACACTTTGCACTTTGTATTTATTATTGTGACAGACGTTGTCTTGTTTTTTATATTGTTTTTAAAAAAAAATTTTTAATATTGTTTTTAGATTATTTTGCTGCATCGTGTATGTGAGTGCTAACTTAATTTCATTGTACGTGTACAATGACAATAAAGATATCTAATCTAATCTAAGGAAGGGTTCAGTCGGTTAGGGGTCCGCATCTCATTGCCGTGTAGCGACCCCCACTGATCGATTGGGCCCCCGTGGACTGCATGTCAAAGCCGCATACAGACTCCCACTCTACGCAAGCTTAGCTGTAGTCTGCGGTGTGAAAATAAGCAGGCTGACATCACCACGTGTTTTGGAGGAGAACTGTGGATGTTACACTCCCCCGAATTGGCTGCGGTTGCAGATCATTTGACGTTCCAAATTATGGTGGGAAATTGGACACGTTCAGCCCCACATCGGGCACCACATTAAAAAAAAAGTCTCAGTCAAACAGCACTGAAAAAACTCAAACCATGTCAGACTTCTAAAATTTGTTAAACACAAAACACTACTAAAAGAATTGAGTGATTGTGCAATTTCTTTCAACACAAGTTTGGGACAAGTCTCACCAAAGCAAGGCTAAGTGCTATTCATAGCAACAGTGCTACACAGTCAAAATGTTCACAATATGTGTGTGTGTGTGTGTGTGTGGGCGTGCGTGCGTGTGTGAGCAAGTGCAATTGTGAGTGTGTGTGTGTGTGTGTGTGTGTGTGTGTATATGTGTGTGTAAAATGGCAGGTTTGTTGGTGTTTCTGTACTGTTAAAAAAAATCTAATTAAGTAAATGTGCAAATTACACATTTTCTTCCTGAAGTGGTCCGAAAAACACTTGCAGGTAGCAAACTGTCACCTCTTCAGTTTTTTAATATGTTCAATATTTTTTTTCCCACCACTTGAATTCGATTAAGTGCTGCTGACTCGATGCAAATCCTTAAAATAGGAACCACGGCATATCCTTTGATCTATATAAATGATAATCTGACAGAGCAGCATTATGAAAGCCGTGAGAGAAGGGAGAGAATGAGCCTGTAGGTGTAAATGCATTTTCTCCTCAACAGAAATAAACAAACACAACCAAAGGAGAGAGAAGAAAAGAGAGATGGGATTATGGGCCCAGTTATTGACACAGACGGGCTCTGTGGCACAAGCAGGCAGGAGAGGGTTATAAATGATAACCCTGAATTCACCACACTCACACTCACACACTCACACACACTCACACTCACACACACACACACACACACACACACACACACACACACACACACACACACACACACACACACACACACTGCGCTCGACTGGAGAGCACTCATTGGAAATAGCTGGACAATGCGGGGGCATGTATGAGCGATGGTTGTGTAAAAGCAGGAGCTGTGCCGGGTTTATGAAGTTTCCTATTCCACAGCAGGGATTCACTCACGTACTTGCTTGGATCTCCCTCCCAATTCCCCCTTCTCCTACATGCCACACACTAGCCAAAGTGCAACAGCTTCCTGCCTGAATATGTCACTGCCCCCCCTACTGGATGGAGGACTGCTGAGCCCACGCCATACTGGTTCCATTCCCATGGACGGACCCCGCCCCACCTCCTCTCTCCCCGCCTCTCTGTTGACAGTCAAGGCACTAAGAATGAAATGATATAAGGAAGAGATGGATGTGGAGAACCATATGATTGATGGGGGAATGAATGGGTGTGGATTTAGATAGGAATCTCCTCTAGCAGGTAGGAGCAGTTCCTGCTGACTTACTTCGTAGTGAAGGCCATGGTCAAATGAATTTTAAAGAAAGCATAATGGCTGGTGTGCAGTAACGGCACTGATAGTTATGAGAGGAGCACCAGGCCTCCTTCATAGCATAAAACCTGACCCGCAATGTTGCCAGCTTTGGTTTATTGTGTCAAATTAATAAAAAGACGTAACATGATATTATCAAGATGGAACCCTCAGCAGGAATAGTCATATTTCTGCCTCCTTAAATGGACAGTACATGTTCTGTTTTGTTATTATTATATTATTTCAGTGTCAAAAACATACAAAAAATATAAAACTATCTGGGATACCAAAAAATCCCCCAAAAATGTAACTATCCCTTTAAGGACTAATGTGCTGTAAGAATCCAGTTGGCAGTTGCCTTGTTTTGTTTTATTTTGTTTGTTGGACTCTGCTAAATTAACAATGTCTAGGGAATTGGCTTTTCTTGACTGTGCATTTTGGTTGGCATTTTCAAATGAGTCTGGCAACCCTACTGCCGTGACATCTCCCTTGGCAAATGTCACACAAATCGCAAGCCTACCATCAGCATACAACAACATTTTACTGATAATGCAGTGTACCAAAGTCTATGCACACTTTAACTCATGAATAGAAAGCCTTAGTTAAAGCCCCAGGGAACAAAGTTTCGTGATTGCCTTCTATTTAGGTTAATATGGGTCTTGTGGATATACAATATGCATATACTTGTATTTGAAATAATTACTTTCTGAATTCCAGAGATATTGCATACTTTTACCCTCGTTTTTGGATTGAAGTTGGGCGGTACTATAAGTGAATAGTGATGTCACTATTCCCAAACCAATCACAAGGCAGAGTTGCTTGTCCCTCCCACCAGCATTTGTCAAAACTAATGCGTTCCCACAAAGATCAGTAAAAAGGGTTTTAAAAAATTCACCGAAAATTCACCACTTTAAGGGTTGTTTCTCCTGACAAATTTTCCTATTGAACACTATGGAAAAACAAGTCAGTAGAATAAACCCTTAAAGTGATCCATTCATATCTACTGCATATCTGGCAGCAGAGTGATGGTTTGAGGCTCGTTTGATACCTCAGACCCTTGATGACTTACAGCCATTTTACCAACCATGTATTCCATACTGTTTCAGCATAATTTACAGCTAAATCTAGTCACACCCCCATAAAGATCCATTCAAATGCAGAGACGTTATAGTATCGCTTGTAAGAGTACCAGAAAATAAGATATCAAGAGTCTTTTGATGTTGTTGGGTCACAGACATCAAGAAGTCATGGCATGCAAAGGATATGCGACCAAATATTAAAAATTATTACTTTATTCTATATATAAATGCAGGGGTGCCAATAATTGTGGCACACGTGGTTTTGTTAAAAATAATTATTTCTTGATGAGGATTTTTTTTTTCCCATAATAAATTTGCTTCAACTAAAGGTAGGATTTTTCTAGTTTTTTCAGCGTGAGATTAAGCTAATTCACCAAACGGTGAATTTTTTACAACCCTTTTTACTGATCTTTACCAGGGGTGCCAATAATAGTGGAGGGGCACTGTATATGGCTGTACAACCCCGATTCTCCCCGCTTGCGCTATTTTGTATTTTTTGTTATGTGTGATACCGAGTGTCTTCTTGGACAGAGGAATGTCAATCAAGCGTGCGTATTAGAATATTACGACCACGCCCCGACCATCCTAATACAGGTCTGATCAACTAATTCAGCTGTTTTTGAGCAGTGTTTAATCATATTTATATAGATTTTTTTCTTCATTCAAACTTTGGTGGATACTTTATAACACTCTCAAGTTTGATACCATACATACATTTTAACGATTTTAGGCTATGTTCCCTGGGGCTTTGACTCTTTAGATCTAGGCCTACGTACTACGTAGAGTGCAGTCCATTTAACAATAACCTGTATACCACTTTTAGATATTTGTTACATGCTTCCTTCATCTCTAGACTCTTCTAATAAAGGTTGGAAAGGGACTAAGGAGCGTAACCTAAAGGAGTGACTTGATAGCTAACACTAGGCTACAGTAAAACAGAAAACGTGGCACTGCCTGCAGAGTTGGTCCCCAGAACCCTACACAAAAATGCAACGGACTCACGATTAACCTGGAGGCAACACGATGGTTGTTCTGTGCCAGCCCAAGCTCCGGAATCGGCCAATGTGCTGTTTCGTCGAAGTTCCTCTTTGTTATTCAAATGTATTTATTAGTTTATTACAAGACGCAAAACAAATAACAAAATATTGATCTTATTCCTTCGGCGGTGGACGAACAACTTAATCAAAACATACGGGATAAATGGCGAGAGTGATGTTCCAAAAAAATAGACACGACTGCCGGCCGGAAGCTTTGCAAAGAACTGTAACCGAACTTCCCTAAATGAGAGCTATCAGACCAAAATTCTCCACAAAACAAAACCCTGATTAATTTTCCTCCAGTGTCGTCTGCTCCTTGGACCTCTTCTCTGTTGTCCATTAAAAAAATTTCTTACTGTTTGACCAAGTGGGTCAGGTGGTGGATGAAGGGGAAAACCACCGGAAATAACCAACAACAAAAACAAAACATGAAAACATAATTATCCGATTGTGTGCAGATTCCGAACGATACTGCAATATACTGTATTACGCTGCTGTGAAATGTACTGTAGCCTATACTATCATTGTATTTCCACAGTTTATAAGGGAACTTTACTATCTCTGGGTATAAATAATTTTAAGCCTTTGCAAAAACAGCATCTTTGTGGTGAGCTTGCTGTGTTGCCTGTCACATATTATCCTCACAGGCACATTATACCATGGAGGGAGTTTGCCAACTCTAGCCCACAGTGGAGTAATGAAGATTAAACTCTCTTTCAAATCCTTGATTGCTTAATTTTATGTTTCAGTTTTGTTTACTAGTTTTCCCAGTGTTGCCTGAGGCACTCCCAGCCCATGTTGATGAAAGTATACCCGTTTGACTCCATTAAGTCTGTAAAAGCGCTGGCAAATTTGAAGAGATCTGAACGACTATTGGCTCTCTGGAACTTGAGCTCAGTGGGTCACAAGACGGGCATGGCTCTGAATTCACACGGCCGTCTCTCTCTCTCCGTGTGAAGTCAAAGAGGCGTGACTGAATTCACACATAGGCCTGCATCCAAACTTCTGCAAGCGGCCACATCGGCGACATTCTCAACTACAGCCGTCAAAATCCCCTTTAACAGTCGCCTGGAATGCACACAACACATCTTTCAGGCAATTTCCCCCAGAGATATGATCTCGCTGATTTTTATTTGTGGCGCTGTGGTTGTTTATATTACCATAAATACATTTCTGTACCAGTGGACTCATTCGGGAAACTCAGAATATATCATATCAGCAGCAATCGGCGCTATCAGCACTTCAGAACTCCTCTCGTTTCTTGCGGTAACTGCTGTAGCGGTGTGCCAAACAGTGTTTGAAGAGGCAGCAGTGGTGGTAGCGCGCGGACGAAAAGTAGCAGTGTAAAAAAATTGGCGCGGTGGCGGGAGCAGCAGCAGGGAAAATGGGAAGGACAGCAGGGGCGTGCCTCGCACGTGGATGAGGGGCCGGAGCCGAGGCATCAGACTATAATCTGATCGACATATGTCGTCGCCGCCGTCGTGTCCCCCACGGTAGGACCATTGATCTGGCTGTCAGGTCTCATGCCTGTGATCTTCGCTGATTTCCATGGAGATCACATCTCCGAGGTTCAGCAAATGGTTGCGCTCTAATCGCCCATTCTCATGTAAAATCGCACGTCCCTACTGGATTGTAGCAGGGCGATTGAGTGTCCTTCGACCCTTGACATTATCGATTAAATACAAGAATGCAATTTCATTAAGACCTGAGTCCCTCTAATTGAAAGACTAAGTGAGAATACAGCCTAGTCGTTTTCCTACAGAAATTAACTGTAAAAAGCTTTGACAGAAAACAGATAGTAGCCTAGTATTTCTTGTCATTCTCTGTCTGCACCGATTTATGCATTTCTATGGCTGTCCTTGGCTGTTCCTACCAGTCTTTCTTAATTATGGGCCTGTTGTGTGTGTGATGTGTGTGTGTGTGTGTGTGTGTGTGTGTGTGTGTGTGTGTGTGTGTGTGTGTGTGCGTGTGTGTGTGTGCGTGCATGCGTGTGGGAGGATGGAGAGAAATAGCTCTTTTACTTCTCTGCCTCACACTAGTATTTCTCATTTCCCTGTTCATGGATGTATTGCTGTTTTTAGAAAGAAAAACAATATGAAACAAGCATAGGCCTTGTAGCAATGGCAGAGGATCTTCAGAGGAGAAATAAAAATTTAAAAAAAGAAAACAGGACACTTAAGAGGATCGGCGTGATCATTTACCACTTTGCAGTAAAAGGGTAAATTTAGAGCTATGGTAAATAATTCATCAGACATTTTACCAAGGTCAGCCAACACCATGCAATGACTCTGTGGGACCAACAGAGGGAAACGGTGTTTGAACTGAATAGCCCTAAACTGTTAATTATGTAATTGCAATATATGGTTTCTTAAATCATATGTCAAGGTCTGTACTGCTTTACTGGCAGATGATAAACTGGTCGCATCTGAGGACTCTCAAACTCCAATCTCTGCTCCTCCCTAACATCGAATGGGGGCAGGAGATAAAGAAGCCGTTTAATAAGGGGTGTTCAATCTTCTGTGCGCAGTTTTTTCGGTTTAGCCCAGCGCTACGACACCTGATTAACTTCAATCAAGACCTCGATAAATGAAATCAGGTGTCTTAGTGCTGAGATAAAACACAGACCTGCACCCACACCGGTCCTTTTCAGATACGCCTGCATTTAATAGACATGCTTTTTAGTCCGTTTTACGCAGAAATCGTGTATCAGAAATCTGTCGCCAGGCTGTACACCAGATGCAGGGTCATGTGATTTTAGATTTTTGGTTCACTAGCGACCCATTTGAACAAAGACCTTTCCGTTAAAGAACTCGCAGAGCCTTGACCCCAGCAGATGGTCTGCAGTGGCAGAAACGCCCCAGGTGCTGTGAAGTGTGACCGGTGGAGTCATACAGTAACACTGAGCAAATTCCCTTTGCGGTTAACCATAAGCCTGTTCATTATCCTAACTGTAGTCACACTGCCGCTGATTGTGCCCTTGAGTCAGGGCAGCATGTCCGCCGGGCGTACAGGCCAATCCGGTGTCTTAATGGACAAGGGGAAGTCGTGTACCACACCCTGCGTCTGTGTGAGTAGCACTGCGTGCACTTCAGGATTTATGGACTCCCTGAGAGTCGAGCCGAAAAGTGGATGGCCGAGAAGCGGTAACGTTGTTGCGCTCATTGATTTATTAATCCTCGAACAAATTTACTCTACGGGGGCAATCCATCATCGCTCTGTCTAACACGGAGGACACTCAGAGTGTGCTGCCTCTTCGGCACTGAGGAAACACGTAAGTCACCCATCTGTGCCCCCGCCTCCCACTGTATCCATCTTCTGCATCGGTCTTGGGTAGCTCCAGTCGTGGAGCATTGGGAGCGTTTGCAGGTTATTGTTTTCACCGACGACTCTAGCTAGCCAATTAGCTGAACACACTTAACACTAACAGGCTGCTGTCACGGTAAAATGTTCCGTATAGGGAGACATGAGCAATCTTCAGCTCATTAATTCGTTTATTAAATGTCAGTTCATGTAAACGATTGGGCTAATTAAGGAAATAAGAGCAGACGGCTTGAAATTCAGAAACGCATATATGGCCCTCCTTGCCCTCCCCTTCTATGTGTTATAGAATAGAACTTCCCAGACTCGATCCTGGGATTCACTGCGCGTCCTGGTTTTAGGGCCAGCTGAAATGGTGCCATTCACAACCTAATTAGGCTGTTTAAGTTTTTTATTATGAATTAAGGGATGAGTTGGGCTGTAAATGGAGCGGTAATGATTAATTTTGCTGGTTTTGTGATTAATTGTCAGGAAAAAAATCACATTAGCTGCATTTCCACCGTCAGGCGAGCCAAGTTGAGCCAAAACGCTGACGCGAGTGCCTAAAGTCTCCTGTTGAAGACGCGGGCCTCAAATTCAATCAAAGTTTTTCCGTAACTTTCACTTACAAGTACATGAATGCATAATGAAGTAGTAATGGAAAATCTATGGACAGGAGCTAGAGTACAGAGGAGTTAACTGGACGATTTATGCGCCGAGGCTCATTTGAATACATACATTAAAGAGGGATGAAAAAGATAAGGAGGAAGAAAGCGAGAGAGAGAACCGCCATTAGTAAATGTTGCCACGGTGTGATCTCTGATGACATTTAAGGGATGCTGAGTGAGGACTTGGAAATGGTCCCGTTCTCCGCCGTGGTCTGTTAGCCATGCTAATCTTGATTTCTTTTGACCGGCTGTCACGGGAGATTAGAGAGTGACAGGCTGGCATTTACCGCCTGGCTCCGACAAGCCGCGACTCCAGTGACATCACATGAGCGCGCTGCTTATCAGGACCCCAGCACCTCGTAAAAGCACCACTTTCTTAACGCAGTCCTGTGTTAATTACCCCCAGACACTTTGATTGGATGTGGAGACGCACCACACACACACACACACACACACACACACACACACACACACACACACACACACACACACACACACACACACACACACACACACACACACACACACACGTGTAGGACTTGCATGCTCCTTCAGTGGAACATTGCCGTTCCAAAGCTTTTGTTTCACCAGCCTGTCCTCTCTTTGCTATTTTAATCCAATCCAGCTCATTAGTGCACCCTCTTCCATCAATTCAGCTCAAATGAGACTTGTAAACTCAGCCAGTTGAGCCCGCAGTCATCGCGTCAGAGGAGTACACATTATGTGAAGCTTGTGCAGAAAGACCTGCAGACAACTGATTGACCAGGTGAGGGCGCTGTATATTCAAAGTGTTGTATCACACACTCAGTCAGTGGACTGCAGATTGAGATCTTTGTGCACTGAATATCATTTCAGAACTGTGCAGGTTATATAAGGGATCCTCTTGTGTTTTTAAATTTCCCAACACAGGTCAAAAATGCAGGCATGGGTAAAGTACAAACTTTGCATTGTGTATGCAAAAATGAGTTTTCCATCACACTACACTGTCCAAACAACAACTAAAAACAGGTACAGTTCTAAATTCTCGATTTCCAAAGCAATGGTAACCAAATCAGTAGCACAACAGAATTACAAAGGGGAAAAAAAGACAGATTTGACTACAAGTAAAATGTAGTCTATTTTATCATTATTTGAATTTGGACCACATTTCAGTGACAGTCGCACCCCAGTTCTTTGAAAGCATCCTGACAGAGTGAGAAATAACAGGTCATGATGCTGTTTACTTATGCTATATTTACCCAGGAGGGAAAACAAATCGACTGATGTCTAATATTTAAAGAGAAAGCATCAATATACATACCCAAGAATACAAAAGACTATTTTAAAAATGAGAAGATAACAAAGTGGTGTTATGACACCAGTTGAGTCCAGACATTCATCAGCGATACGGTATAGGTGAGCGTCCCTGCCAAACGCCCCTGGGAGACTGTAGGCATAACGCAGGGTGACGCTAAAGAGAGATGAAGATGGCTGCCAGGAATCGTCTCCCTCGCTCCTCCTCGCTGGGCGTCTCCTACCCCGGTATGTGACCCTGGCGCGGTGCCCGCGGGCCCGCTCCTCGACAGCCGCCGCAACTCTGATTCATTACCCCCCCTTTGAAGAGAGAGGGGCGAGGGAGGGCACGACGAGGGTGCACTCGTTTGTGACAGAGCTTCATTACCTCTCAATTTATTTGTATGTTTATTTATTCTTCCGCATATCCGCCCTGAGGGCCCCCGTGGTCAATATCAGTTTTTAAACAGAACGAAGACAGTCTCTCTCCGGCTGGTGGGAGCTGCTTTCATCCCTCTTTCTCTTCTTTTCTTCTCTCCTCCTTACCTCTGGTCCCTCTCGATATGCCTCTTTTCTGGCCCTTCCTCTCCTTTCTGTGTCCCTCTCTTCTGCCTCCCTGTTCACCTTTCTCTCTTTAGCCCTCCCCCCTTTCTCTCAGCGTGTTTGTGTGTGTGTGTGTGTGTGTGTGTGTGTGTGTGTGTGTGTGTGTGTGTGTGTGTGTGTGTGTGTGTGTGTGTGTGTGTGTGTGTGTGTGTGTGTGTGGTATCGGGTATTACTCTGTAAGACATACTCTGTGGAGTTAATAGACATTATCTTCTCTCCCTCCTGGGCAGGTATCAGTGAAGGGTGATAGAAAGCGCGTGAAGGAGAAGTCCTCGTCGCGAGCGGCGGAGATGCTGGATGTGTGTTGGCTGGCCAGTCATGAGGTCCGAATGCCCTCAGGACAGAAGAACACACACATCTGGATTTACCCACATAAGCAAATGTAAAGACGCTTTGGGAGTCCGTTTGGCTGTGCTTGGGGCACAGTGAGGTATTATGCTTCAAGCCTCCCGGAGACCTTCACCATTAAATTACCAACAGTCAGCATAGTTAATGCCCCCTGGGTTTGTGCCTATACATCAGTCCCAGTGTGATTGTCTCCAGGCTAATTATCTGTGTGTGTGTGTGTGTGTGTGTGTGTGTGTATGTGTGTTTGTGTGTGTGTATGTGTAGGGGACTGGGTGCCTGTGTGTGCTACAGCACATGGATGTGACAAGTGGAGTGTGTGAAAATGAAAGCCATACCTCATTTCGTTATTGCACAAATAGAGATGGCCATCAATTCCCACTGAATATCCACACATACACACACACACACACACACACACACACACACACGCGCGCAAACACACAATAAGGGCACAGAAAAGCAGTGGCAGAATACTGGAGGTTCTACTGAATTAGGCCCTGCCACTTTTACAGGAGCTGATGACCCTCTCTCTTTCCGTTAACTTGCTTTATCTCTCCTCTCTCTCTCTCTCGCTCTCTCTCTCTCTCGCTCTCTCTCTCTCTCTCTCTCTCGCTCTCCTGGCAGTACTGCAGAGGTGAATTCTATTATGTTCTACAAATGAATGCTGGTGTAATATCCACTTACTGTATGCATGATGAATTAGATGTCCCGGTACCCTATCTGCTAACTTTGCACTAAGCATAGAAATATATGCTGATGGGTATGGATGACCATCAGCTCTTCTTCCCTCCTCTTCCTCTTCGTAACCCTTCCATCTGGTGCCTCTTTGGATGTCGGCTCAGTCAGTGTGTCACAAAAAAAAAAGTTAAATTAAGATACCAAACAAAGAAAACTAAGATTCCTTTTAAGGGAGACCCAGTTTTATCTGTACAATTTGTACAATCTGTACAATTATTTAAGTGTTTAAGTTGTTTATGTATAAAGCACTGATTGATTGGGGATCCTATGTCCATTTTATTGGGAAAGAAAATCACAGGATTAAAAGCCGGCATCGATTACCGACAACAGCACTGCATCTCATTCTCTCCACTCTCTGAGATTGCAGGCCCTGATCGCTTTTCCACTAATTACAAACTAATGTGTTATTCTCAAACAGTAACTCAGCATAGCATCCGCATGCAAGGATTGCCTCAGGCTAAAATCGACAGAAAGCAAGAAAATACCGTCCTCTGTGCAGAACGCACTAGGAAAATCCTCAAGACACAGATCATTTGAACGGAAAAAAGGGGAGGCCCTCATTACAAATGACAAGTACCCCGTCCCCGCACGGGTTTAACATTGACCCATGTAACCAAAGTCACGTCCCGCCGTGAATGATTGTGCTCAGTTTGTGGGACAAACTCGGGACGGAGTAATAAAAACTCCATGAAGGTTAAAGGCTGCTGGTGGAAATTAAATTTCGGATTCCCTCCGGGTGCTGAAACGCGGCTCAGATTAAGCAGCGTGCACCCCTGTTATGCACTCGCAGTGGACAGAAGAGACAACTCATCTTTCTTTAGCGTTCGGCTTGGCACAGCGGCTTTCGGTAATGGTGTGCCGCGATTCAGGCACCGCGAGGTAAATATGGAGAAATTACTCGCAGAGCAAGACTAGAAACCTAAGAAACTCCATACGGGGTTAAAAAAAAATTAGAAATTATTATTTGTATGTTGTAGTCTATGTGTTTGCAGTTTCACTCGTTTATGAGGAGAAGTTAGGAATAGATGTTGTTCTGTCAGGATTGTTTTTTTTTAAGCAAAAATTTATTTTTTCTGTTTCAGGGTCACCTGCAAGCTTCCCTGAAACAGAGGGGTTAGGGTCATATTTATTGTATAATGCCAGTTGGCAGGTTTGCTGTGTGATTTACAGACTAGTACTGGAGAGGGAGTTTAGCTGTAGGCCTATGGAGTGGAAGTTTGTGTTCCCTGTCTCTGTGTTTGGCCGCTATACAAACAGCCATACAAATAAACTGGCCTGTCCTGTTCTCTTCATTGCATGGCAGGTTGTGTATTGCGGCGTTATTTTTCACGGCATCGCAACACAGCTGTTGCATTTTCAAGAACTTGCGCACTGCAGTTTGCAGGGTGGCAAATGCTTGAATTAAATAGATTTATCACTTCCGATATAAATATTGTATCACGTTGTATGGCAGCTACAAAAGGCAGTAAGGTTGAAATCTAAGCATTAAAATGACTGACCTCAATTAGGTAACTGAGCTTGCAAAAAGGACAGCGCTAAAATGGGCCACAGGATATCTTGCCTTTAATATATTTAAATCTGGCCGGTGTTTTTGGCGGGAATACTGTAAGGTGAGTAGCAAGGCTTAAATTAATGTACTGTATGGCGTGTGCAGTGTTAAGGCACATAGGCTAGACAAAAGATTTGCTGAATGGTGAAGGGTTCAAGATCAAACAGCATCGAAGCCAAGTATGGTTAGGGATAATGGAGTTTTCAAGTTACTGCAAGGCTAAATAAGAAAATTTGGTTGGTAAGGCACGGCATTTTAATAGAGCAGGTAATATGTTATACCAGTCCAGCCTATTACAGTCATGTAATCATGCCAGCTCCATTGACATCTACTACACTTGCATACCTTGTTCCCGTTTACCTTCCAGTACATGTATAATCTCTCTGGTAAAAATGGAATGTATTAACATGCTATAACAACCAGCAAAACATAAATTCCATTTGGACACAAAGTTTCTGCTCTTCAATACTAGGTCATTAATGTCATTCAATATTAACGTCATTCCTATGCATGCAAAGCTAAATGTCTAAATGATTTTTTTCACATTTCATTCCATTTTGTTTTATTGTTTGTGGAGAAATTAAGATTTACTGACGAAGTGAGGATTTATTTGTTTGATCAGATTATAATTGACTTGTGCTACGGACCTCATTAATACAACCCTCAGTGTTCCACTCCAAAGATGATCTACATGGGCACATACTGTATATAGAGAAATGAAACCTTTTAAAAGACTGAATGTAATGCAAGTTTTAAAAGCATCATTTAGCCACCTCCAGAGAGCTTTAAAAAGCCCCCGGAACGGAACGGGAGACACTCTGTGTAGCGCCGAGTCTTTCCCCATTAAGAAAAACTGAATTAAAATTTCTTAAGATGTAAATGTTTCATGAATATTACAGCTGGGTAAACAATGTGCAGAATGTCAGCAGCACAATAAATCAATGCGAAGTCTAAGAACAGTTAAGAAAATCATTAAATATGGCTCGCTCCACCACATGCACACACTTGACCAAAATAGATTATTCTAGAAAACTGAATTTTAATGCCACAAAAACTCCACTTCTTGCCAGATATTCCTCCTGACACATGAAAATTACAATATTTCAATGTACACACAAATAAATAGAAATATATAAGGTAAATATAGTAGATATTGTTTTTTTTGTGCCAAGAAGAAAATATGAAAAGAATATCTTCAGATTTATTGTCACACTGTATATTCATGCAGGCAATTTATATGCATGGGGAAACAAGCCACTATCTGAAAACAAGGGTAAAAATGGTTCAGAAAATGGAAAGGACACACACACACACACACACACACACACACACACACACACACACACACACACACACACACACACACACACACACACACACACACACGCACACACACACACACACACACACACAAGCAGACACACACACACACACACACACACACACACACACACACAAGGGTTCAAAAACTGGAAAGGACAAAAATATGCACAAACGCGCAGACACACAAACATACAGACAGACAGGCACACACACACACACACACACACACTCACCTCACAACCAGGGTTCCATCACACTCCCACATAAGCAAGGATTCTGTACAGATGGTGTGTGGGTGAATTATATTTCTGATAGGTTTGTTTATGCAAACCCTATGATTCCATGATGGGCTTTTTCACACATATATACACAACAAAACCTGCAAGCATATTGCTGATAACATGTTATGGAAAAGGCACTATCAATAAAAGGCTATCAAAAGGGAATAAATGAACAGTATTCTAAAGCATGTATCTGGGAGTGCCTAGACTCAATATTTCCTAGATGGAGTTTGATGTGTTGGTGTATGCATACCACGTGTATCAGTACCAATGTGACACCCCTGAATACACTCAACTGATTCCCAAAAAATTGCATGTGGGCATGGTTAAGTATGTACACCATGCATACTATTGCATGGTGTCTGACACCTCTGCCCGACAGTATGCACGACATATATGCTGGCTTTGGCATTCTGCCTTATCGGGTCCAACATCTAAATTATTTGTATACTTATACAGGTACATGTACACTGACTCCCAATCCCAAAATGCACTGCAGGGAAATAGAGTAGAGCACATGTACAAACTTCAGTTAAAGTGCATCATATTTTCACCAGAAATACCCCAATCTTTGAAGAGCACAGGACAGATTAAGACAGAGGTTAGGCCACAGATCAACAGTGAATATTACGCTGCTTCATACTTAACATGCCTCACATGCACCAGCAGCAGATCCTTTTCTAGTGATAGGTCAAAGGTCACATGGCATTGGGTTTTTAGGTGGCTGCCCGATTTGTCATTGGTGTAAAAAATATTTTTTTATATGAAGCCTTCTCTTTTTATATAAAGCCTTCTCGGTACTAAATAATCATTGATACATGGTTTGAAAAATAGGAATAGCAGGTGATTAAGGGATCGCTCCACCAAAGGAATACATGTGAGAGCTTTCCCCATCAGAGGTTTAGGCAGGCTTCGCCCTTTACGGAGCTATAACCCCTCAGTCCCATTACTGCAAACCTCCAGGGTGGGTTCCATCAAAGCGCAGACAGGAACATCGATCGGTCACAGTCGGAGGCGCCACAAGCGCTGAATAAAGATGTCACTGAAAGGAAGGGAAACATTTTTAAATGCCAGGGGCTGGAAATGGCTTTTTTCTTTGAATCGTTTAAGCCTCCTTTATTACGTAGACATGCATATTCACGTGTTGAACTCACGGTGCCTGCAGTAAATCTGTCTTTGCCTCTCTCAATGGGTCTGACAGCGGGGTTTACACGCAAAATGCACTCCGCCAAACATTTCAACCGCCAATAAGGAGCGCCTAATTAAACGGATCCCGCAGTTCCTCTGCGGCACAGGAAAGGAAGCATAAAAACAATGCTGGAATTACTGGGAATGTTTTAGTGATGGGACTAATGGACCCCACAGGAGGTGTAGACTAAACCGGCCGATGGCGGCGCTGGTTCAGTCTCGGCCTTTGAGCTCCAGGTTAAGTCGAACGCGGGAACCCGCAAGCTGGGCTGCCTCCTCCACCTCCCACTGCCGGGCTCCCCATGCAAATGGGCCCTTTGCCAAGGCATAATGCGCGGCAGTCTCCCAGGACCATGAATGTTTGAATGTAGCTGCCGGCGCTAACTTTGTGCAGCAACCCCGCTGAGGTTAAGCGTGTCGCATTCATCTTTTGGGTCGCTCGCTCCTGTCGGAGCTGATTGTAAAGCACGGGGGATTGCATCCGAGTTGCGTTCAGTTATTAAAAAACGTGTGATTACACCGTTATCTCTCTCTTTGTCTCTCTCTCTCCATCTCTGTCACTTATGTTTCTCTCACTAAAGGTATAAAACAAGATCCATTCAAAGCTAAATACATTGTTTTATGCCATGTTCACAATAGACAATTATTCAGTTTATTTACCTATGACATTTGTCGGTCTTCTCTTTACCCTGTTAAAGAAGATAACATTATGTATGTGGTATTGACGACGAGATATATTAGTCCTACACATGCGCACCTTACTTTGTGTAATTGATGGGAGGGTATTTATATACCTCCCGGTGCATTGTCTGTATTTCCATTTGACTCTGAAGAAGACGTCGTTGACGTCGAAACGTCAGTCGCATTAAAATATTTTGTTTTGCTCTGAGCTCTGTGTGCTCCAGTCCTCCTTATCTCGGGTTAATCCTAACGTAGTAGTCCGGGTTTGATATTCTTTCTATTCACTGGTCCTTCTGTTGAGCACCTATAGTTCCTTGTTTATATAGCCGGCTTGTAGCGCGTTTGGTATCACCCCCTTTTTACTAAATACATTATATTTCTAAAAAACATTGAAATGAAGAATTGAGAAACAATGCCTTGTGTAAGCACGTAAGGCTTCAATCGCAAAAGACTGACACAGACAGTGCACTATAACCACCATGATCACCGTGGTGTAAAGTCAAGAATGTCTCCCAAACATTTTGTGCCCACATACACACACACCCTCATTGCTTTGTACATGTTAATGTTCATGACGCATTGTGAATATGGAGACATTTCCTCTGACCGAGCTCATGTCAGCATGGAAAGTTAGGGGTTGAAATACTACCACTCATGAGGTGCATGGTAATGATCATATATTTAGACCTCCTTTATTCAGAGCAGGCCAGCATGGCCCCCTGAATACAAGGAGAAGAATACTGACCACGAGGCCAAAGATAGATAAATGAAAATTAGACCGCAATTGAGTAGGAAACGCAGGAGAGAAAAATTACGTTCAGAAGGAAGAGTAAAGGAGAAAAACAGGGGAGGCGGCCATTAAAGAGGTAATAAACACTGGCTTTTGTTCTGTCTCCGCCCACTTCACAATTTCAAAAGGGCTCCAGTGAGAGAACACAGACGGGAGAGGGGAGGAGGGAGGAGTTACAGTTGGGGGGAGGGGCGATAGATCCATTCGGTAACGCGTCATGAAAACTGTTCAAACGGAAATCTGTTTGAAATTAAAGGGCTAACGTTAATTTGCGCAGTTTGAATACCCATCAATCAAGAAGAGGGAGAGAGGGGGCGTTGACTTGCTGGCGTAGAAAAAAGATTTTTACCTTTTTTTCATGTCACGGATAGGGGCGTGGCTCAAACAAACGTTTCAGTTTGGATTTCAGGAATGCCTTCAGGAATTTTTTGAAACAAAATGCGGTGGCACGGCTTAATTACATTTTTGTTTTTTTAAACAATAGGATATATGCGATTTATGAAATGGAGACAAGATACTTGGCTTTATAACTCAAAATATTTGATTTAGTGTTTATTACCCCTTTAAAAGAAATAGTGGGAGACATTGAGAATAGAGACGGAGAGTAAGCCTGTACTCTGACTGTCTGAGAGAGGTCATTACCTCCATTGTAACTGGAACAGTCACTCTGACGAGAGCTCTATTACGACCCCACTCTTGGTTCACGGATTGAGTCAAAATTGCCAGTATAGTGGGTTTATTGTGGGAATGGCACAAGCCAGACTGTAACACAGATATTTGACCCTACACTGTTAAGGCCAGTAAAACAGTGTGTACTTTCGTATGTGTGTGTATCTGCTTGTGTGTGTGTGTGTGTGTGTGTGTACGTGTGTGTCTATGCATGCATGTGTGTGTGTCAGCATGCATACACGTTTCCTCTTCCTCAATCTTTCCTCCTTCTTGCTCTCCTTCTTGTAACTCTGTTTCCTGTTCTTTATCCTCTCTCTTAAATTGACTTTCCCTTCCTCTTTTTCTGCCGTTGCCTGTCCTTCCTATCCTACCCTCTCTCCGTCCCTCACACTCTCAGTTCCCTCCCTTCCTTTTCTGCTTTTCAGTCCCTTCCTCCTCTCCCCGCGTCCCTCCCTCGCTGCTCTGAGTTGGCATGCGAGCCGCACAGCACCGCTCCAATGTTAATGAGAAGGAGTGAATTCTGTGCCTTTCGGGTGGGCCTCTCGCCTTTTTCAATTAGTCAGAGTGCGTTTCCCTCAACGCCACGAAGAGAGATCAAACCGTCCCTCTCCCCATCTCTCTCTCTCCCTCCCTTTACAGCACCCTTCTCCATCCCTCTCTCCCTCTGTACCACCCTTCTCCATCCCTCTCTCCCTCTGTACCACCCTTCTCCATCCCTCTCTCCCTCCTCTCTCCCTCTGTACCACCCTTCTCCATCCCTCTCTCCCTCTGTACCACCCTTCTCCATCCCTCTCTCCCTCCTCTCTCCCTCTGTACCACCCTTCTCCATCCCTCTCTCCATCCCTCTCTCCCTCTGTACCACCCTTCTCCATCCCTCTCTCCCTCTGTACCACCCTTCTCCATCCCTCTCTCCCTCCTCTCTCCCTCTGTACCACCCTTCTCCATCCCTCTCTCCCTCTGTACCACCCTTCTCCATCCCTCTCTCCCTCTGTACCACCCTTCTCCATCCCTCTCTCCCTCTGTACCACCCTTCTCCATCCCTCTCTCCTACCTCTCTCCCTCCCTTTACACCACCCTTCTCCATCCCTCTCTCCCACCTCTCTCCCTCTGTACCACCCTTCTCCATCCCTCTCTCCCTCCTCTCTCCCTCTGTACCACCCTTCTCCATCCCTCTCTTCTACCTCTCTCCCTCTGTACCACCCTTCTCCATCCCTCTCTCCCTCTGTACCACCCTTCTCCATCCCTCTCCCTCCTCTCTCCCTCTGTACCACCCTTCTCCATCCCTCTCTCCCTCTGTACCACCCTTCTCCATCCCTCTCTCCCTCTGTACCACCCTTCTCCATCCCTCTCTCCTACCTCTCTCCCTCTGTACCACCCTTCTCCATCCCTCTCTCCTACCTCTCTCCCTCTGTACCACCCTTCTCCATCCCTCTCTCCCTCTGTACCACCCTTCTCCATCCCTCTCTCCTACCTCTCTCCCTCTGTACCACCCTTCTCCATCCCTCTCTCCCTCTGTACCACCCTTCTCCATCCCTCTCTCCTACCTCTCTCCCTCTGTACCACCCTTCTCCATCCCTCTCTCCCCTCCTCTCTCCCTCTGTACCACCCTTCTCCATCCCTCTCTTCTACCTCTCTCCCTCTGTACCACCCTTCTCCATCCCTCTCTCCTACCTCTCTCCCTCTGTACCACCCTTCTCCATCCCTCTCTCCTACCTCTCTCCCTCTGTACCACCCTTCTCCATCCCTCTCTCCCTCTGCACCACCCTTCTCCACCCCCCCCCCCCCCCTCTGCACCACCCTTCTCATACCTGCTGAATTGTAATGAAGTCAAAGAGATCAAACAGCTTTCTCCCTTTCCAGTGCATTTTTTCTCTTCTAGGGGAATGTAATCCTTTGCACTGTGGGATCTGTTCCTCTGTGTGTGTGTTTGTGTGTGTGTGTGTGTGCGTGTGTGTGTGTGTGTGTGTGTGTGTGTTTGTGTGTGTGTGTGGTTTTAAATTTAATTATTCTGAAAAATAATCTTATCCCACATTTGATTTTTGTCCTAAACAAATACTATTACAAATATATGCATTTTTTGGAGGGAAATATGGGATTAAGCAGGAAATAAATGCATGTTAAAATAATTTTATTTAAAATGTAACACTCTACTGTGTGGGTGTGTGCATGTGTGTGTATGCGTGTGTGTGTGTGATATTGCTTGCCACATTTATACAATGCTGAAGCCCAGGCAATAGTGCTGCAATTTCAGTCCTCAAGCTATCTGACTGGAAACTTTCATACACTGCCACACACATCAACACTCACGACCGAGATCAAAGCCTACATTTTAAGAAGCACCTCATTGCTACCATCTCCTACCATGCCAGTCAATGCAGTGTATGGATCACCATGCATTTTTAACTATGAGTTCATCCCACATGTTTTTTTTCCCTCCCATTTATTGCAGATATAACCTCATTGTTCTGGTAATTCACTGGGAGCACATCTCCAGACATATTATGGAGGAACAGTGATGTTATCATGAGAACTGAACAAACATCCATGTGTACCGTTTAGAGGTGTTCATATTGGTTCAAACGCGCGTCGGCTTGGCATCACTGGCCCCAGTGCGTAGCCCTAATTAAAGACCATCCCTTCAGGCTTTAATGCAGTTGATTCAGCAGGAATTAAAGCTGTGGAAGACAGCGATAGGAGCCCATTAACCACAGTCAGCAGATTTTTACACTGTGCTGCATCTTCCCTCTGAAGAAAAACAGAGTGTGTAGGGAAGTTTTAGAGACAGACGGGGTAGAAAGAGGCTGTGCACATGCATAAGTCTAACTGTATTCCACATAAATGTGACTTTCTCCGTCTCGTGTGTATTTTTAATATACTAATTAAAATTCTCATGTTGGTCCGCACAGATGGATGACAAAGCTAAGATCTCAGTATTTAAAACTCTTTCATAAAGCAAGCCTTTTCTAATGGCCAGGTAGACTAATATAACTATCGATGATAATACTGACAAAACTAATATTGTAGAAATGTGCTTTCTATCACTTTTCTATTCATATGGTATAGTTTAGACTTTTGAGATATAAGTAATTTGTTTTAACATCGTGGGCTCTATCTTGACGATCCTAGCGCTTGGTCTAAAATGCATGGCGCACGTGCATTTAGGCTGTGTCCAAGTCCACTTTTTCTAGTTAGACGGCGTGTTATTTGAGCGCTAAGTACGGCGCAAGGTGCAAATGGGCTGAACTCTTCATTAATTATCGGTGTGTCTTGGGCATAACATGCAATAAAGCAATCAAAATGTCATATCCCATTCTCTTTAAAAGCCATCTGCATTTGCATCTTGGCGGATTGCTAATATGATGGCTGATAGTAAGACTGTGAAAACAATGATTTACAGCTGGCGAAACACACTCGTGTGCATAGTTAATGCGTGCCAGCAAACAATAGGCTATATGGATCAATAGCCTATTATGATCAATATTATTTGGACCAATCATTATGTGTTTTGATATACACAATAATAAATCTTTCACATAACTGTTTAACACCGGCACGGGTTCCCGGTAATTCCTGACCAAACTATTTCAGAGCAATATAATAATGGTAAAACAGGATTTCTTTTCATGATTTTCCATTATTATATTTTTGTTATTTTACAAAATATAAGCAGTTTAATGTCGTTATAATACCTACAGCATCTGAGAATAAGCTACCAAGACATGGCTTCCCTCTCAGCTTATAAAATGCCAAATTAGCCTGCTTGTTTAACGAATTTCGTTTGATTAGACAATGAAGCATTGTCAAACATCAATTCCATGAGACTCTTCTCACAGCAGACAGATCACAGGCAATTATTTCTGCTAGCAAAGTTCAAGCTTCATCCGAAGTTCATGATGTGCATTCTAATATTGACATAAATAGCGTTCTTTAGCCTTAATGATGACACTAAATGCAGTAAAGCTGTCAGGTTGGGAACCAATAGGTTTACACATATTTTCCCTTGTTTTATATTGTCCTGCTTATGGAAATATGACCAACGCGTTTTTACTGATAGCTTAAATGCCTAAAACAAACCCACTTACCCGTGATTCCAGGGACAATGTGCGTCTATTCTGGGAGAGAAAATCTTCTATTTTTGGGAAAAATATGAATCCCTATTTCACAATGTAATTTTGATATTTTTATGCTGGTTTTAACTATTGTCCCCCGGGAAGATTGCAGTAACTATTGGCCAATATAGAGTCATAGCTTGATCCAGGATAATTGTGAATACATGTGTAACCTTACATGTAGCATCACACATCGCCTGGATGTTGATGTAGCGGGCCCCCTTTTGTTTCACATAGTATATAACAGCGTTCTCTGCTGGGGCAGAACCCCAAGAAAACCAAAGTTCCCCATGAACTGCAGTTTTACCCGTTCTTGGCTGACAGGTATGATGGGGACTTGAATATATTCGTTGCATATAGGAGTGCATATAGGGACAGGACAGCAGTCATTCATCTCCAGCTCAGCTGCCAGAAGTTTGTTAAAATCTGGCGGGATGAAAGCAATTTCAGGCGGCATTACCCTTCGCTGAGAGACAGGTATGTGGTCTTTGACCGATGGACACTTTTATTATCATGCAATTTTTTGATATAGCCGACATAATAATAATATTTCACATTGTAATCTTGATATTTTTAGTCATGCTTGTGTGCGCCCCTGTGTATAAGGAGGGTGTACGCACGTTGTGCACACGCCTATGTAGACGCACTTATATGCGCTGTTAAACACGTAAACAACTGTGACATGACTTTAGACCAGGTTTGTGGTGGTTTTAGCTCAAGCGCTTTCTGCTGGCTCAAGATAGTAATACGGCAAAAATTATCCTGGCCACTCATCTTAAGACCAACACGCCCAGTTCACTTGTAATGGGCACAAGTTCACTTAAATGACATGAGCGCTGGGCGCTAAAATGTGCTGGGCGCTAAAATGACACCTGCGCTGGTCTAAAACTAGCAAAGACACTTGCGACACTTGGGTTAGCGCCGCTGAGCACCGGGTGTAAGATAGGGCCCAACGTATTACTGTAACTTATGTGTGTGTGATAGATTCTTTATAAGTTATTCTCTCTCTCTCTCTCTCTCTCTCTCTCTCTCTCTCTCGCTCTATCTCTCTCTATATATATCTTAGAGGGTACATAAAGTCGGCTATCAGGAAAGGTCCTTGCATTATCTTACATCACATTACTGCAAGAAATGTTAAAAAACAGGATGATAAAAAAAAAAAGTAAAAGAAAAACAACAAAAAAACAGAAAGATTCAAGTGCAGTTTTTGGCAGGAGAAACATTTGTAAATGTTGCCAAAGTAGAGACGAATATTTCTAAACATTAACACAGACACATAATCGGTAAACACTACACGACTTGTAGAACAAGCTTTCTCGTTCTCTTTCCCTCCTTCCCTCTTGTCGGATCTTCCTTCCCTCATTCCTGTATTTGGCAGCAGTGTATGATTCTGAAGGATCATCACAATGTGTTTGGAAGTGCAGAAAGTTGCGGAATTCCGGGATTTGGTCTAGTTAGCTAGTAAAGACTGTGGAACTGAAGGCCCAGGTGCACAGATGTAATCAGGCAGAGGCCCGCAGGCTTATATCGTGGTTATAGCACTGGGGACTTGTGTCCAGTTGACTGCAGGCAGGATTCTCAGTAGGGGCTTTGTAATATTGACTGCATATTGTGACTTACTGCCATCATTTCATATCCTGCAGCACTTACTGGGGAATGTAGGTCTTCGCTGGCCGTTTTTCAAGCCCTAGCCACCTAGTTATTTCCTACAGTTGATTAGTCACATAAATTGTTACAACCAAATCCTACTCACGACCTTGTCCCTCTGGGCCTCTATTATAGGAAACAAGGTTCTGACCTACCTGGTTGAATAAGCCAGGGTAAATGCCTATGTGGAGCATACCGACCAGCCTCTGCGAGAGCCCAGAGTGCAGCTGCCTCCGCTGGCTGGCAGATAGCTCGTTTGAGGCTTTAGCTGGCCTGCAGCAGAGTACAAGCAGTGTGTGGTGGCTCTGATCGATCCACACTCCAAATCCCCAAATCCCCAAATCCCCACCAGCCCTCCAGAGCAGGGCCTCTAGGCAGGATCCATTTAACAACAAAAGTTTTTTTTTTTTTTAAATACCACTGCATTTAATCATTTATGAAAAGAGAGATTTAATTCTGAGGGTAGTGTGGGAGGTGCAGGCATAGCTGGAAGCTGAAAGTGGATGTACTTTGCTCTTTCTTGTTTAAGGATGGGGTAAAGTGATAGGCAAGTCCTGGGCTTCACTTGGGGCTCTCTGGCTGTGCTGTAAGCCTCTCAGTAAAATGGGAGATTCTGGTAAGAGCTCCGATGGCCCAGTGAGTAAAAGCTAGAATGTAGATGTCTAGGGGGTGGAAATTTAGGTTCAGGGGCGTTCTTAGCATAGACAGGTTAACCCTACAAGTTAACCCTAAAATAATTCAGGTTTTACACGGATATAGCCTGGCTACGTTCTAGACAGCTAGAAAGTTAGCTTCACCTGAAGGCCTCGATGGCGTCTCACCACAAAAAAGTTTACTGTTCACTTCCAGAAATGCTGCATAAAAATAAAAAGGAAGCAAGAAAAAATAACGAGTTCTCTGTGGAAATTCAGTATGTGGAGACTTCATAATGTCACGATGACGTAGACACTGAAATGATTGCATTGTGTTTCCACTCATGTATCCTGGACCCTGAAGCTTCATATATATGTTTTGGTCATAGGTAGATTACTTTTCTATATAGTTGAAAGCCTGTGAAAATTGCCCATTGGCATGGAAGCCGTATTAGATATTGGTGTTCGGTAATAATTCCATAATCAGGCCGTCTACCTGGAACATATGCAGCCAGGGCTCTATTAATATGGCTCTTATGGGCACAATAATACAAGTAATCATATATGTATGCAAAACATCCTCAGCATGCAAAATTGGACTGCTTATGAGAATAGAATCTTGTGGAATAAATGCGCGTCTATGGCTAGCTGTTATTCCTCAGCATTCCGTTTGACGTGTGTGACTAAGCACCTCATTTGTAGTAACGATCACATATTCCAGGCGTGGGAAAGACACTTCGTTCATGAGTTATGGAAGGGGAAAACCATCCCGGTAATGAGATCACAACCCCCTCTATTTGTCGGACTTGAGAGTGAGGTTTGTCGATTTCTTCCCTGTACGATCTGTCTTTTACGGCTCCTCGTTCTCTTTTTTCCCTTCGCGTAGAGTTGCCACGCCGCTGCTGTGCTTTCCCCGACTCCTGACCTGCGGCTGACCCGCGGCTGACCCGCTGCTGACCCGCAGCCAGATGGCTGGGGTCGGCGCGGTAACTGTGTTCTGACTGACAGAAAGGCTCCCCCGTCTCGAGGCCATGGAAACGATGGAGCTTCTCTGTGGAGACACACAGAGGGAATCACTGACGACCTCTCCCATCAACTCAGCACGATACTGCCCTCTGTTCACCAGTATCGGACATCCCGCATTCAAACAAACAGAACATGACCCTCCTCTATTCCAACAAGCGTACAACTTTCCGACAGCAATGAATTCAACTCATTCCATAGAAAGCTAAACAAGCGTTTGTGTTCAAGACAAATTAACTTTATAACAGCAAGTAAAGTTCAATTCTATAAACTTCTTTTCTACGGCTGTTTTCAGTGTAATCCTTCCCCAGCATTAACATAACACTGACTGGTTTTCTCATTGCTCTGAGAGAGTTCTGCTTCTGTTAGATAAACACAGGCACACACACACACAGTCATGGTTCAATGAGTTGCAGCTGTGTGGAGTCTTCTGGCCATGTGACTGTCAATCCGAACGCAACTTCTACCCATTTACTGTTCCTTCTTGTCTGGATGAGCCACACAATACCCATTGCAAAACAAAAAGTCTGAAAATGTTGAAATAGTTAAAAGCAAATTTGGATTTCGTAGTGCACAGTGGTGATGTACGTGACTGCTGTTTCCATTAGGGAACTCATTAGAAAGCTGAACCTGCTGTGAAGAGGACCTGATAAAAAGCCTATATCAGCACAAAGAATCATGCCCCCCAATGCCTCCAGCCAGCAATAAAGACAGCCTCTCTGCACCTCTCCAATCAGCAACGTGTGATCGATAAAAGAAAATAAATTAACATCCGAGTGCTTGTATGGGCTAAGTGTGTGAGGACTGCATGGAGCCGTTATTCTCTCACACAAATAATTACTTACAAATTGGAACGACCATAACAAGATGAATTATGTGAAGGAAGGTGATTGCTTTTATTTTCGGCGGGGAACGGGCAGAATGCCAAGTTGATCATTTTTAAAAAGAAAAATTGTGGGTGCGGATTGGGTCTCAAAGTGTGCCCGTGGCTGTTTCACTCGCTGCATTTTTGCACAAAACCTCATTTTCCTCAAACTGTAAAAACCTGTTCATTTACCAACATAGCGTTATGTTTTAGTTACAAGAGCTTTTGAACCATTTTCATTATTTGTTGAGGTATGACACATTTATAGTATGCAGAGTTGGATGAGAGCTTTTTGATATGAATGTTTAAAAAAAAAAAGACTGACAAATGTACGTAAAAAGAGCACGGCAGCTGTGATTTTTGCATCGTGTTCCCACATCTCAGTTTTCCGAGACTACTTGAATGGTTCAGTTGTTAAGGAGTATTTGCCGAGCAACGGGCGGTCACACAGACTCCATCTCATTATAGTCTGGTTGCTTATCCATTTTGCACACTGTCAGGATAAAAATCTATTCAGTAGCCACTCCATGACTGCTCCCATAAAAAAAAACAAAGAAATCACATGAACTGTGCACTTCTGGTGGGGAAACTCGATGCAGAACTCAATCATGGTTTTAAGGAATGAAATTTTGCAGGTGAACTCTTGTGTGAAGGAAGCTGTTACAGCTGCAGTGGGGGTGGTGCTGGAGACATCATTTACTACAATGGAATACATTATTATGTATTTATTTAAACCATTAAATAACTGTGTATTTGTATGGAAGCCATGTCACATGACAAATTATTATTATTAAGTGAGTGTGTTTCCGTGACTATGTACGTGAGTGTTTCTCTGTGATGCCCTCTTTTTATAATCAGCTACAGACCGAGCAAATCAAATTGGTTTCCTCAGTTTCCATCGGATCAATGTTCAGTTCTATTTAATGAATACCATGCTGGTCTAGTTTAAGAGCAAGAGTCTCTTACCATTAAATCCCAACAATTTCCAGCAGAAATACCACACTTGTATACTAATAAAAACAATAAATATGAAATATCTCATAAAATGTTATATGAACGTGCGTGCGTGCGTGTATGCATGCATGCGTGTATTTGTGTGTATGTTTGTATGTGCCTGGCAATGCTGTGATGTGCCCATTTTATAATCACCTATAGACCCAGACATTTAAGGAAATGTAATTGGTTTCCTTAGTTTATATCGGATACATTTTCAGTTTGAATTAATGAATACTATGTTGCTTGAGTTTTAGAGCAAGTGTCTCTTACCATCAAATCCCAATGTTTATGTATTTGTGTGTGTGAAATTATATTTCCCCAAAAAGGCCTCTGGGTTTGACTGAGAGCTCAGTGAGTGAACAGCAACAGCCTAGCCTTTACTCACTGTCTACTTTGGTCTTACAGCTGAATGCATAAATCTGTATTTTATTGGGGCTTTTTCTGCCAGTGCGCACAGCTGATTGCATTTCCTGTATGTAAAGAATGCAGAGGGAGAGAGAGGGCAAGCCCGCTAATGGGGGTTCGCTTTTCAGGGCACCAGCCCAGGATAATTCTCAGTGTGGAGCAGTGGTCAGAGCAGCAGTGTGTAGCAGTGGTCAGAGCAACAGTGTAGATCAGTGGTCAGAGCAGCAGTGTGGAGCAGTGGTCAGAGCAACAGTGTAGATCAGTGGTCAGAGCAGCAGTGTGGAGCAGTGGTCAGAGCAGCAGTGTGGAGCAGTGGTCAGAGCAGCAGTGTGGATCAGTGGTCAGAGCAGCAGTGTGGATCAGTGGTCAGAGCAGCAGCGTGGATCAGTGGTCAGAGCAGCAGCGTGGATCAGTGGTCAGAGCAGCAGCATGGTTAAACTGTTGTTCATTTTACTTTTATATTCTCGTTTTTATGAAAAGAGTTTAATAGTAAGTGTAGCGGGTGTAGCTCGGCTAGTTCGCTAGAAAGCACAGTGAGGTGCAGTAAAAAGCGGCCTTGAAGGCCTTGTAGCAGATTACCGTGGCAACACTCTCTGGCGACGCAACCCTCAGGGTCAAAATAACGACGTTACCCTTAGCTATCGGCGATTTCGTCTTTAGCTGATTGCTTGCGAGTGAGAGGAGCGGGGTTCAAATCTCACCTTGGACTTCTGAGTAAAAGTAAGCTTCTCTCTTTCTATACGGTTACATAAGCACAATCTGGAAATACAACACAATATATAAAAAAGGAAGCTGCCCCTGAGGGGGGGATACATACAGTAGTAGCCCTGGTAAACACACTATGATACTAAATCAGCCCATGGCTCTCTCAGCACATCCCACTGCAGTGGGCACGGGGGAGGAACTCTGGCGTGGCTGTGGAACAGTGTCCTCCGCATGCTGAGATCCGCTAATGGCCGCCAACGTTGGCAGGTGCTTGAGCGTGGGAGATAGTGCGCCCATTTAGACAGTTGTCGAGGGAAGCTGATATGGAACAGCTTGCCATCTGGGCATCCTGTGACATTCGCAAGTGAAGATGAATGGTGTTCCAGCTGCCTTTTAACACTCATACCAAAACACCGGAGTCGCAGGGAGCCACAGTTCTTTTTTTTTGTTTGTTTTTTTTCTTATATTTTCTTTCTTTTTCTATGAATACCCATAAATGATGTATACACTGCCTGGCCAAAAAAAAAGTCACCGTTGCACCCGTCATGCATAGTGCCCACTGTACAAGCCTCTGGAGGCAGTGTTATGATCTGGGGTTGCTTCAATTGGTCAGGTCTAGGTTCAGCAACGTTATGCAGTCAGCATAAGTCAGCTGAGTGTTACGAACCAAATACGGGCTGGACCCAAGTGCAACGACCAGGAGGCAGATTTAACAGCAAGGGGTTTTTATTAAGCTTTGGGGTAGTCCCAAAGCTGTACAGAAAATAAAACACAGTATTACACAGGGTGAGAAAGTTCAATACGAACTGCTCCAAGCCGGAGCTGGACTTGAGTACAGGAGGAGGGTTCCAAGCCGGAACTGGACTGTACTGGACCGGGAGGTCCAACTGGAACTGGATAGCAGGAACAACGGGGTTTGTTCCAAGCCGGAACTGGACTTTAGACTGGAGGTGCACGTAACACCGGAACTGGACTGGAACTGGACCGGGAGGTCCAACTGGAACTGGATAGCAGGAACAACGGGATTGTTCCAAGCCGGAACTGGACTTTAAACTGGAGGTGCACGTAGCACCGGAACTGGACTGGAACTGGACCGGGAGGTCCAACTGGAACTGGATAGCAGGAACAACGGGATTGTTCCAAGCCGGAACTGGACTTTAAACTGGAGGTGCACGTAGCACCGGAACTGGACTGGAACTGGACCGGGAGGTCCAACTGGAACTGGACAGCAGGAACAACAGGATGTTCCAAGCCGGAACTGGACTTTAAACTGGAGGTGCACGTAGCACCGGAACTGGACTGGAACTGGACCGAGAGGTCCAACAGGTACAGGGCTGGATACTGAGGTAGGTAGCCGGCAGCGCCCGGCTGGGTAGAGCTGTGTGGCGGAGCTCAGCTGGAGCCGGTTGGGGTAGCTGGTTTGCTGAGGAACCTGGGACCGTAACCGCGGCAATGGGATTCGCCTCGGCCGGACAGGAACCACTGCAGGATAGCGAGGCAGACACCCAACTGCGGCCGTAATGCGAGCTGGAGTTGGAGGCACCGTAACACACAAACACACGGACTAACAGCTACAGACTGGTGGAGGCAGGAACAGCTGGTAATTAGAGGGAGACAGGTTAGCAACAAAGCATGCAGTAAATGATAGGGCTGAATAGTAACCAGACCGGAGGGTAGAAAGATTGTAAGTTGACGGGGTTAAGTCCGCAACCAAGCATACAGCGATATCGCACTATAACCAGAAGACCAGGAAACACACAACGTAGGTTAGATAACGAACTGGCGCCGACTAGCAGCCAGACGGGGGTTTAAGTAGGGGAGTGAAATTGAAAACAAAGGCGAACACGTGAGGAATGTAACTGAGTGTGATTGACAATAAACCAGGTGCGGAATGAAAGCCAAGAGCGGGGAAAGCGATAGGTGGAAACCAAAGTGGGAAACCGAGAGACAAACAGAAGGGAAACGCCCAGCCTGCAGCAATGGGGAAAACATGGACAGGGGAATCCAACATGACACGGAGGGAAACAAGGAAAACACGGAAAAGGACAGGAGGGGAACGGAACGTTACACTGAGTACCTGAATGTACTGAATGACCAGGTTATCCCATCATCGGGCATATTCCAGGACGACAATGCCAAGATTCATCGGGCTCAAATTGTGAAAGAGTGGTTCAGGGAACACGAGGAATCATTTTCACATATAAATTGGCCATCAGAGTCCCCACTGAAAGCCTTTGGGATGTGCTGGAGAAGACTTTACGGAGTGGTTCGACTCTCCCGTCGTCAATACAAGATCTCGGCCAAAAATGAATGCAACTCTGGACGGAAATAAATGTTGTGACGTTGCATAAGGTTGTCGATACAATGCCAGGACAAATGCGCGCCGTAATCAAAGCTAAAGGCGGTTAAATATTATTAATATTAAATATTAGAGTGTGCGACTTTTTTTTTGGCCAGGCAGTGCATCTTTTGTGGATATTTGAACCTGATCAGACCGTGCGTCTGAGTGTGTGTGGATATGCATATGTGTATATGCGTGACGTGTGATAATCAGAGGTGGAAAATTCAGGTTCAGAAAGTAAAGAATACTCCCCAGTATTTTGTTCCAATCACCTGGATTTGCTAACAGTTTGTTAGCCAGGAGGTAGAACTTATTAGTGAAATCAACCAGCTGAGTTCATGGGTGGAAGAAACACAAGGCAGGATTTCTACTTTCTGACCCCTGGACTTTCCACATCTGGCGATAATGTGTCTGTGTTTCTGTACTGTACGTGTGTGTGAACATATAGTATGCGTGTGCATATTTTTGCATGTGTGTGACAGCATGTTTGTGCATGTATATACTGTATGTGTGTGTGGGAAAGAGATAAGGGGGTCACATCAAGCAAAGAGATTCTGTGTGGGATCATTCTGATCAGGGGTGTGTCCCATTTTGTCACAATGTGAAGAGACAAGGACATAAAGAGCAGAGTGGGCCATGTGTGAGTCTTTCTGTTAATCTCAATAGTGTGAGGAAAGTTTCTCACATCCTGCCAGGAATGTCACGAGCGTGAATCTCTGAAACCGATGAAATCTCTGAGGAGCATCAGGCAGCCGTTTGAAATTCACTCGGCCCTATCTTCCAATCTACAGATTCTACACAATGTGCATCAGAGGGATTGCTGAGCAAGCCTTAAAAAAGCACCCCTGGAGGAAGAGGGAGGCTGTAGGTGCCGAGGGGGGAGGGGTAGGGGCAGATGATTAAAATGCAGCCAGAGACTAATTTAGTTATCATCCGGATAGTTGCTCAAACCCCATCAGGGAGACGCTTGAGTTAACTGAGGATAATGACGGCGTTGGTTTGCAGAGTTTGCTTTCAACTATGTTTCAAAAAATGGAAAAGTACAGAAGAACACTACTTATAAATAAAAATAATAAACATCTATGTCCCCTGGGGTACCAATAGTATTACAAATTTAAAAAAAAATTATAATAGCACTACCCAACATTGCAGATATTAAGCCATACTTATCTGTGGAATTACCTGCTTAAACTAAAAGCATTCAGTCAATGTCATGTATGCACAAGGGATATCAAAAATGAAAGCCTATATTTGCTGGTTTTATGGCTCCCTGTAAGCTCCTAAACCACAAAAGGCTATTTAATGTAGCAGCCTGTACCTTTGGTTATTAGCAGTGTGTGGCTAGTATTATAAGCAATAGTGCTAAACCAATTATCTTGATAATATGGCTGATAATAGTTACCTGGACAGCAACTGGAACAGATAGTACTGTACTGTATTACTAGCAATCGCCTGTAGCCACCTAGCTGGCTAGCAGGGCAGGCCGGGGGAGCTTGTACACAACCCAGACGTAAGTGGGGAATAATACCCCTCAGAGCACGTATTTGTAAAGCGTACAGTGCACACAGTTATTGTAGGCCATTAAACAGACATTCCATAATATTGCACATTACATACCCCAAACGTAAATGTCTCGAATCAAATTCCTAGTCGAGAAAATGTTGTGGATTAACCAGAAGCGCATGTTAACCAACACTGGGGCCTTACTTCACAATGAAGCTGTGTACTCACATACCCAGGCATGGAAGAATAGCAGGGGCGAATGCAGGCAGGAGCAGAAGAATGATGGCAGCGATGATGCGCACTAGCTGTCCGGGATGGTAAACAGCTGTACAGCCGGTCTCCTTCCAGGCATCGTAGCCAGCCGCAAATGTTTATGTCCTCTTCCAGCAGCAAAGAAAAAAAGGATAATGCTATACAGTTAGTTAGCACTTGGGCCAGCAATATACAAAATACCTCAAGTTTCTAAATAGCTGTATCGCTAGCTCATTGCTGAGAGATAAACTGCATACTGTTCAGCTAAACTCTGAAATCTGGTATTTTATAGTAAAGCATATATTCAGCACTGATTACTTACTTTCTACATACCCAGAGTGCTATCTGTCCATCCAAGTTGCTTCGCTGAGAACTCACTAGTTTTGTAGATATCCATCGCAACTCACCTTCACATCACCCTGATATAACAGACCTCAACGGGCCTAAAGTTTATGATAGTCGAAGCGCCAAAAATGTACATTCTAAAAAAATGCAACAGCAACATCTTTATATATAATGATATACTTAATCACGAACATCCACAGACCTTGTTGTGCACATTTTTTTCCGAAGACTACTTTCTACCGAAGTACGCCAACTGTGTATACACGGAAAGTGTTAACCAAAGCACGTCAGTATTCTGGGGCTTATGTCAATGCAGTGCACCCTAGAATACTACTGGCATGGTTTGTTTGATACTTTGCACAGATATACAGTTGGTGTACTTCAGTAGAAAGAGTATAGAAAACAAAGTATTTTTTGGACAGGGCCTACATTTCATTTATGAGATGTGAATAAATATTCTTAAATGGGAAAAAAATGTCTGTGCGTTGCTGAAGATCCTTCTTCATAGAGTCCTAGGGCTCACCAGCACCCCAGATTATTTAGATACCCCTGGCTTAGTTATTGTACAACACCCATCATTCTAAATTGATTAAAAACACATGGAAAAGAGTTCTTCAAAAGAATAAATAATTCCTTATAATTACTTCTTGTTTGTCACCCCTCAGATGACACATTGATGATCGCACTTTTTTCAGGATTATTCCACATTTTATATCAAGATGTACTTTTTAGGGTAACAGTGATGCAAATCACACAAAACATCAGTACCTTCATGCCCACCTGACAGCCATCTTGAACCACGAACCACGGCGCAAGGCAGCTAGCCATGTAGAAAAGCTATTTGTTCTGAGCTGACAGGAAGCACTGAAACGAGCAACATCCTTTCACATCCAATGGCCGTCATCTGCGGAGCTCCACAGAGCCGACAGTCACCAAAACCACAAGCTGAGAGGCTCTGCTGAACTAAGTAAAGGAGAAAAGAAAAATTCAACTAATTGTTTGAAATATTTGAGTCAACCACACAGACTGGCGCACAGATGGACGGCAAGTTTAGAATTTTTCTATTGTTGGCAAACTTACCTTCAAACGATGAACAAGGAGAAAGCGTGTCTGGGAAAACTAGTTTTCACACTTGCTGCAAGCATCCAGACGCTTAAGAGAGAAGTAAGCTGGCTCACACTCCCAACCAGTGCCACAGTTCAACAGAAACACCAGAACCGACAGATGGTCACATTGGCAAATTCATGTTAATTAAACACAGGATGAACTTGGGGAGGAAAAAAGAAACCATATAACAAATATCCTTAGAATAAATTTATTTTTTGAATGTGTCTTTTTTTATTACATAAATATAAAAGTACAATCATTGGTATAAATGTGCAAGTTGCAACCAGAATTAATTTTGCATACATTAAATCAATGGTACAATACGATGCAGGCGACATGGAACAGTAACAGTGCTGGGAACACCGGGAGATGACGTCATTCTGACGGTGGAGTCAAAGAGAAAATACTTTCTGGGAGGATCACAGAGTTCATAAAATATGTTAACACTTAGGGCCAGATTTACTAAGACCTTCAGCGTGTGCGAAGCCTTTTAGCACTCACAATAACACAACTAATGATTGGTGCAAAACCTTTTAGCACCACACAATAACACAACTAATGATTGGTGCAAAACAAATATAATGACCAATCATCGATAATGTTGGTCACTATATTGGTTTTGCACCAATCATTAGTTGTGTTATTGTTATTATACTACTTGGTTTTGCGTGTGCTAAAAAGTTGTGCACACGCTAAAGGTCTTAGTAAATCAAGCCCTTGGACTGTGAGATATCCATATATTACTAAACCGGAATTAAACTATCCATATAAACAAATGGAGCTTTGCTCCGGATTGGTATCAATGTGAACCCATTACAGTCTGTGGTAACCCTTTTTCAGTAATCCTGGTGGATCACATAAAACAGCCTAACCCACTAGAAGTCTTGAGTTGAGCAGATACATGACAACAGTATAGTGCTGCTAAATAGTGCTAACACTGTCCTCCATCAACCAGCAAGCCAATGACTCACAGCTCTGGCAACCAATGAGAGAGGATGCAAGTTAAGAGCGCAGCTTGCCATTGGATTTTATTTGATCTAACTGACAAAGCCAATGGCTCCGAAGTATAAAAAAACTATTTATTAACAAACTGGCCTGCATACAAACATGACCAAACCAACTTCGATCTAATCCATCGACCAAGTCACCACCCAAAAAGCAAGTAGCCAGCAGTATTGGATAACAATATGATTGTCTGTGTGAAAATGTATAATTGAATTAATTAAACAGAAACAGTGCTGAAACTGACCGATGGACCTAAACAGCCACGTGACTTGACGAGACTAACAAACTGACCCCCGAACTGTTGAAGAAACAAACAATTCTAGGGTTCAACTAAGGTAATGAGAGTCCAGAACTAGATTGAACAGACTTCACAACATGAAGTCCTATTCAGGGTTTTTTTTAAATTTTTTTTTTTTACCTTGTTCAAGGGAATAGCAAGAGTTCCCTTCCCAAAATATGAACCTGCAACTTACTGGCCACAAGTCCAGTCTTATAAGGCATACGCCACACGGTTGCCCTGC
This sequence comes from Synaphobranchus kaupii, assembly GCA_029718625.1. Taxonomy (NCBI): domain Eukaryota; kingdom Metazoa; phylum Chordata; class Actinopteri; order Anguilliformes; family Synaphobranchidae; genus Synaphobranchus; species Synaphobranchus kaupii. The sequence goes on from CM056380.1 coordinate 46,712,092, forward strand.
ACACAAAGGCAACATGTAAGCACTACTGCCTGAATGTCTCTGGTGCTCAGTCCAGACATGCTACAGAGGTATGGTGTCCACAGGGTTACCAACGTCTCCTTGCCCAGATACAGGACACAAATACGGGAGGCCTGGGTATGTACTCTGCAAAAGCAAATGTTTATGACTGGGGGTGGGGAGGCTGCGATGTATAAAAGTTTTCTTTCTTTTGTACATCAAAGATAGATGCAGGTGCCGGCACTGCAAATGTATTTATTAAAATAAATACATTTGCAGTCATTCATTACTAATAAAATAAAGCAAAGTCCAGTCATTCTAGTCATTCTGAAAAGCGAAAATAAGGGACAGAAGGGCTATTACAGGAGTGTTGGCAACCCTTGCTGCTCACAATGGTCCAAACTACTGGGCCTACTAATGGAGTGTACCCCCACAAACCCCAACTTGGGGTAGTTTATTTCCCAACCATCACTCATAGCTCATGTGCCTCCCTTTGACCAGCCGTGAAATTCCTTTGATTCCGTCCGTGTTTACTCCCGTTTAACTCCTGATTCATTAAGATTCCATTTTCCGTGGGACAGCCAGTACAGACATTTCTCCTCAGATAAATTTTCCAAGAGATCAGTTTGATACATTGCAATTGAAAAAAAAAAAAAACCCAGAGTGTTAATCACAATGGAATTTTTTTTTGTACAAACAAAAACGTGGTCTGAAAATGTCACAGACCTCGGTGAAGTTTCGTTTGATCTTGTTTGGCTCTTATATTGCTGTGTATAATAGTAACAAAATGTGTACGGCGAATACGTGTCACGGAATATGGCAATAGAAGGTTATGGATATCCCCGTTCAGAAGCACTGATACTGATAATAAACACATACACTTCCCAAGTCCTCCTGACTGCTAAAGCAGAAGAGACCGAGGACATTCGGATCATTTGGTCCATTGCAATCAATGGAGATACATTTTGCAAAATGCAAAAGGATTTTGTAGTACTAGCTATACATTTTCTTGTTTTGGATAATTCTTTTTTCCATATATATATATACTGTATATGCAAGGGAAATGTAAGGCAATTGAAGACCAAGCCATGCATGCATTTAAATCTAACAATCCTAAATATAATTTCCCCTAATGTTATACAAGCTTAATGCATCAACAGGCCCTTCAAAAATATAGTATTATAAGTTTTTTTGTAGTTTTTATTCCTAATATATGTTTTTTAAAATCCTAATCTAAGGTCATATGCAATATTTTTACAGTAGGACTGGGGTGATGGGGTGCATAAATATTTATTATATATTTATATATTTATACTCTGATGCCACTCGTTTGGCTGAAATGTAATGTAATGAAATGTTTCACAAGTAAAAACCCTTTATCTCTGGATTCCCTGTTTTCAAAATGTACTCCTGTTGATGGGAGACTGCATCCGAACAGCAAAATATGTGAGAGATGCCTTGTAAGCACAACAACCCACGACGTCCCACTTTATTAAATGCCATTTTGAAATTGTTTGGCTTGATGATCATCTAGAGTTTCCAGCATTTCATATCATCTCCAACAAATAGAATACAGGATATAAAAAGATAAATCTCCCTCCTCACAACACCATGAAGCTTTTTGCAAACATGCCCTTATTTTTCAAAAGTTTTGCCTTGTGTGGATTATCATTCCCAAAACATTCCCCTGTCACATGATTATGTCAGAGAAGTGAGAAACACGCGGGGCTGTTCCACATGGGAGCTGGGACACAGGGGTGGGGGGTGAGGGGGGGGCAGAGATTGCATGCATTACAAGGAGGCCCCCACCCACCCAATGTTTACCTGTCCAGCTCCCCAGAACCCATGCACATCCTCACAACCCCGTGCACATCCTCCACGTGCACATCCTCCTGTGTTACCCACAAAACCTGTGCATTCTTTGGAATCTGGAACACACGGTTCAAAATCACATAGAAAACCATCCATTTCTTTTTCCTATGACCTCCGACCCCTTCAGCCACTCCCCTCCCAAGCATCATGGACACTGACTCACTTCTGTTATTTTGAGTGAAAGCCTAATGTCTGCAAGAAGCCACCACTGCTGCATTTTTTCCCCTTTTTTATATAAAGGACTAAACTGCAACCATTACTTCTTCTTAGGCAAACACTGGCAACACAAGGCCCCATAAAAAAAGGAAAAACAAACAAAAAAGCTATATTCTACTTCTCATGAATATTTGATGCTTTCCACTGCTTAAAATTGGACATACTTTCATTTGCAGCAGTCCTCCCATAATGCCGAATAAACGGACAGAACTACGAATCAATCAAGCTCACAGGGCTACGCTGGTCTCAGCCGCCCATCTCTTCCCGTAAAAAAGAGATTTATTGTCAAGTTTGTCCCAATTGTTGATCACAGCACCATGTAATGACATTGCAGGGCAACTCAGTTAGGATGAAATCGAATTAGCCATACATTAGCATCAGGAGTTCACAACTACAGTACATTTTGACAGAGTAGAATCCATCTTCCCTTCCAGACCAAACAGTGACCGTGCCTTTTCAGTCATTTTCACCTATTCTTTAACGTTTATACATAGAAAAATATACCTAGAAGATATCTCAGTTGTATATACATGTATGTATCTCATATGGCTTTACAATAACAGCATGCAGGAAACTATATCAAGCCTGAAGTTTCAACTACCTGAGTCGTGGGTTTTTCCTTTCTTCCTTTTTAGCAAGAATAGGAAATGAAAGTTACAGCCTATCTGCAGGTAACGCGGAATAAAAAAAAAAATTAAGGTTTAAGTTCGGTCTAATTTTGGAACCCCTTTAGCGATGCCTGACTGTTATATACAATGAAGCTGGTTATATACAAGCCTGTGGGTTTGATGGCTGCAAAGAGAAGGGGCCACCTGCAGTGCATTCTGGGACTGTGATGTGGAAGAGTGATGCGTGCTGAATGCAGAGGAGTCAGAGTGTTGGTGGACAGACCAGGGAGATGGGAGAGCCAAGATCTGAATCTTGGTCGTAGGACCAGATGAGCCCTACTCAAATGGGAGTCACATATACAACTCATACTGCCTTATAAGTCGTTCTGTCTCTCTTTCTCTCTCCTGCATTCTTTCTCTCTCTCTCACTCTCTCTATCCACATCATGCGACCTGTTTGCTCATCTTCCTCTACCCGATTTCTTCCTCTCTCTTCTTCTCTATCCTTCCCTTCCTCTCCATCTCTCATTCTCTCTCTCCCTCCCTCTCCTTTTCTCTCTCACGCTCTCCCACCCTCCACCCATGGACACCGCAATCCTTCTAGAAAAAACACCCTTCCTCACAACTTGAGACAAGGGGGTGGGGGTTATGTTCTAACATAAAGCCCTGTTAGAACAGCTCAAGAACAACCTCCATATATCTCCCATATAGGTATCCCCTGGACCTACCAGCACAGAGTCCTGGTAATCAACAAAGAGCTTCTCTTATTACGCTGTCAAACCTCTGAGGCCGAGCCATGAAACCTGGCACTTTAATAAAGACAAAATCCTCATTACAATAGAAAATTTCGCAAACACATTTTCCTCATTTATTTTCTTCCGACCAGACGCCACAATTCTCCATGCTCCACACGTAATGTTTCAGCTTGATTACCCTGGCTTATCTTCCTATTTTCACCTCACAAACCAACTGTGCATGTAGCAATTAATCCTCGCCCCCTTTCACTCTGCACCCCTCCACCTGTAACCACGGCCTCCGTGTGCTAGTAATTCAAGCGCCAAGGAGGGCTGCCTTCTGCACTGGCTCTTACATTTATGGCCCTTCCTTTCGTCTGCCATGTTTATTTTTGCTTTTTAATAAGCGCCATGGCAGGATCGCAGGGAGGTGGAAGGCCACACGGCACATTGACCACAGGAAGGCTGCAAATCGCCTCCCCGACAGGGCTTGTGTTTTCAGTTGATAAGAGTGGTATTCATACTCTTGAAGACCTAGACTCCAAACTCTCCCTCTCCAATTCTCTGTTACCCCCCCCCCCCCCACTCCCCCCTATCTCACTCTCTCTTTCCCTCCCTATCTTTCACTGTCTCTCAAAAAAAGAGAGACCAATTTTTCAGTTTGAGTACCCACACCAATCTCTGAAGCTTCGAAGCTTCCAGCCATAAATTTTCAGTGAATGAGCCAGTGGCGTAAAAGAGTTCTTGTTATTGTGAATCTGTCTATAGAGGGCACTCAAAAATGAAAAAACTCTCTGTCAGCCAGCTGTCTCTGGGCATCACAGAGACCAAAGAGAGTAATTCTATAGTCGAATACAATCTGCATTCAAATTGCGTTTCTAAAAAAAGCATGTTACAAATTTTACTAATTGAATTTATTTTTGAATTTGTACAAACAATAGCCTGTCAGAACAAGAAATGTTTAATGTATATTTTATACTGTCGATATTTTGTAGCTCAGAATTTGACTCCCATTGGTATCGCTGCATGAGAATATACACAATTCTGAAGAGCTCGGTTTAGTCTTTTCAGTGAAAACAATTCCTGAAAAAGTCAGGCAAATGGCTACTTGAAGTGACAGATTTTACATAACATTCTAAAGAAGTACAGATCACCTCCATAAATGTCGGTCAAGGTTTTGATGGAACGGTCCAATATGATCCACAGACCCTTCGACCGCACATGTCATCGTGTGCAACTGATGTGGTTCCCTTTTTATCGGTTATATATCATCTGTCCTTTGATTCATTTTCAAGGCATGACATTCACAGAATATATGTATCCAAAATCATTCATCAACTTAAAGAGCAATTATTTCATTATTGTTCTCCAATTAAAAGAAAGGCAATGCATAGTATTAAAAGGAGTGTGCTATTCGGTTAACTTTGCAATAAAAACCTCTCAAAGTTTCTTCTCAAATTTAAACTCCACATGTAAATCCGTAGAAATAACAAACATGATGCTCTATTTATTTTTACTAATATATTCCTAACCATTAGACTGTTACACTGAGTTCTTGCAGAGCACTACCATGCTCAAAATGGTGATCTTGATTTGTCAAGCATGATAGATAAACAGCTCTGGAGCATTAGCAGTGACTGCTAATGCACGGTACTGAGAATGTGTTCCTGTGACTTTGCTATCAAGGAATCAAGGAATAAGGGTACCACAGCCTCCTGTGTGCCAAAAGGGGTGCCGCTGTTGGTTACCCCAACAGACTACTCAGGCATTTTTCCCAGGTTATGAAAGCAGATGCTTCAGTCCTGGTGTGGTGCCACAAAAACACAGCAATCACTGCAGTCGATCTGTACATCCACATATAAATGTACTCAGTCATTATGAGGCTGACAGTGCTTACCATTCAGTGAAATATAAAAACTCCAGCATAAATCATGAAAGGAACAGTTAAGAAACAAACAAAAAAACACAGCCATGGTCTGACCCAGAGCAGGAGCCTGAATCTCAGTGAAGTAATTTTCCTTGGTTTTCACATCTGTGTGTCAGTTAGTTATCCACCGTTGTGCTTTCTGTACTTCTCTCCTTGCCAATATCCTCTTCCGTGCTCAGTTTGCCAAAATGTTCGTCCTCACTGTCCTTGCTATCCCCCTCTCTCCTTTCATATCCCTCTCTCGCTCTCTCTCTCTCTCTACCTGCTGTCACTGGTCTCCGCCAGCCGGTTGTTCATGATCCCGAGGGCCCCCACGCCCCCCGAAAACCCGTTTTGGCGTGAGCTGCACACCGTCCTGGGGTAGCCATTGGCCGACTCCGAGAGCTGCTTCTGCATGAGGGCCAGAGAGACCTTGTTGGAGGCTGTGAGGTCACGCATGGAGATCATCTCCCCCGAGAGCCGGCGGCCGTCGGCGTCGCTGTCGTAGGGCCCCTCCGAGTCGGACGGGCGGGCGAAGCGGCCCTGCCGCAGGCGCGCGCCGGGCCGGATGGCGTTGCGGCGCCCCAGGAAGGCGTTGGCCTTGTGGCACCGCTGGCAGCACAGGCAGCTCATCTTCCCCAGCATCCAGTTGAGCACCTGCTTGATGACGATGGAGATGACGTTGAAGAGCGAGTAGATGCAGCACACGCCCGACAGGATGAACAGGAAGTTGGCCAGCCGGTAGAGGCCCTGGTTCTCGTAGGCGGCGTTCTGGCTGCTCACCAGGTCGCCGAAGCCGATGGTACTGAAGGTGACGAAGCAGTAGTAGAGCGAATCCACGTAGGCCCAGCCCTCCACGGGCGTGTACATGGCCGAGGCGCAGCACGACAGCACGATGGACGCCAGGCCCAGGATCAGCATCACGTGGTAGACAGAGGGCTTCCAGCCCGGCAGGCTGCACTCGGCAAAGTCGCGGCGGAGCCCCGGCGGGAAGAGGCCGCTGCGCCGGAGACGTCTCTCCTGCACCGCCTTCATCACCACGGCCAGCAGGGTGATGATGCGCTCCAGGAACAGGTTAAAGAACAGGATGGTGCCCGCGCAGCCCAGCATCCCGTAGAAGATCAGGAAAACCTTCCCTGCCACCGTCGCCGGCGTGGTCATGCCGAAACCTGCCAAGGACAGAGGGGAGATGGAGAAAGAGGGTTATTAAATGTTTTTGGGGACTGGACAAGAGGGGAGACTGGAATAAGGACTCTGGGGGACTGGTGCAATGTTGGGGTATGGCACCATGAGTTTTAAGCAGATTGCAGAGTTTTGGCAAGATGCCATGCTGATGCCTATGAGCATGGAGGATTTTTCCTGTGCCTGTGCAATTTCTCTCTGAAGTGACATCATGCCGAGAGGGGTCAGAGGTCAACGGCTGATGCTGCAGACTGGAGAGACACATTAGCTGATGAGCTAGATGGCTGTGATGTCCTACCACCTCACCTACAAGTTGAAGGTTACCCTCACCTGAGAATCTCATAGTACAGCAGGAGCAGCAGTGTGGAGGCCATCTTTCATTAAATCCATATGGATCAGAACAATAATCCCACCCATGGAATCGTGTTTCACACACTTTTCAGAAAAAGCAAGGGGAACCACTCCCCCATTACCATTGAGGGAAAGGAAGTGGAGAGAGTCAACTGCTTCAGGTTCCTGGGGATGCAGATCTCCGATGACCTCGCCTGGACCTTCAACACCGAAACCATCCTGAAGAAGGCACAGCAGGGCCTCTACTTTCTGAGATGTCTGCGGAGATGGGGCATGAGCACCCAAACGCTTGTGAACCTTTTCCACAGCATCATAGGGAGTGTCCTGACTGGGGGCATCTCTGTATGGTACGGCAACACCATCGCTCAGGACAGGAAGGGCATCCAGAGGGTTATAGGAACAGCGCAGAAAATCATCGGAGTGGAGCTACCAGCAATCAGTGACCTCTACACCACATGCTGCCGCAAAAGAGCCAGGTCCATCATTAAGGACAAACACCACCGGTAACGGTAACAATAACTTATTTACTGCACAAGCCACTTTAATGAACATTACTCATTGTGAACCATTCATCATTATCTCCCACCTCCTTTTAACTTATGTTTAATTTTATTATTATCATTATTGTTATTATTATTTATTATTATTTTTTTAATAATAAGCTCCCATCACACTTATATTTTGTCATTGTACTTATATTTAGTTTTGTATTCATATCTTATATAATATTTATATCTTAGAGTTGTATTTCGTATTTCGTTGTATTAGTTGTATTTCGTATTTCGTATATGTTGTGTATTTAGCATTTTGCACTTGTTTTGAATAAGGTGGGTAAGAGCTGGAGTAAGAATTCCAATGTACTTGTACTCGTACTTGTTGCAGATGGCTAATAAAACTCTTGAATCTTGAATCTTTAAAGATCGGGCGCACATAAGAAGAAATGTGACCAATTTGTTGAGTCCAATACTGCAGACGGTGCAGTCGGGCCTTATTTCTCCCGAGCTGAGAGCTCTGAGGGTCAGGGAAGCCTGCAGACGGGCCTTATTTCTCCCGAGCTCAGAGCTCTGAGGGTCAGGAAAGCCTGCAGTCGTTCGCTCTCAAGGACTCTCAAGGCTGATTTACACCCGGGGCGTTAAGTAAGATGACTTAGCTCTCCCCCTCCTCGCCTCGAGTCCAATCATCCAATTATGCTGCCGAGGCAGAATGAGAGCCGCGGTGGTACTCCAGCGCTGAAGTTTTTATGCGCCAAGCCGAAATCATTAGGCTCACGCTGAGAGACCGGTCATTATTCATGGCCATGACTCAACCAGTGACAGCCAGGAATGCTAATCCATTGTAATTACCACTCAATTTTGCTTTGTTACCGTTTTTCTCTTGCTCTTCATAAATGTAAAAATGGGCAGTAACACTGCCAGTCTGGTAATTAGCATCGGAGTCAGATGGAAGCCAAAATGGCTCATTAGGTCAGGAGCTATATTTGTGTGGGGTGAAGCAATATGCCATTACAAACAATCCAGCAGTACAAATAAATTTTGGTTTTAATGTTTGCTTTTCAAATGTCAAGGATGTACCAACGTGGTATGGAGGCTAATGTATACCAGCGTTATCTTTGCTCCTTGTGGCGGTTCTATGGCAACTATTTGTGACTCCGGGTTTTGGATTTATACACTTGATACTCTAGCACTCTAGAGGTCTCTATGAAGACTTTTATATCCACCATTTTCTCTGAACCCCTGTCTGTTTTATGGCTGTTGTAACTACTGGTGTGTAGGGTCCAGGGTATGAGATTAACTTTTTCACTCACTGGCTTCTAAAAATCACCAGCCATTTTCAACATTTTACCAGCCCACATTACCTTTTAGAACATAACGCAACCTGGTTGGTTACCTGCCACATTGGCTGCTAGAGTATAAAACCAGCCACAATCAAAGGTTTACCAGCATTTAGCTGGTGGCAATTTCACACCCTAGTATGGTCTGTCCATCTGTTATGATTTGCCAACTGTGGAGCCTATATATAACCTTATATGACACAAGTCACATTAACTCCATTTTTAGATTTGTTTAGAGGCGCCTATAGCAGCAGTAGGGCTGTATTTCCCCCTGCTCCTTGTCTACTTGGGACACATGACAGAATTAAGGTTTTTCTACTGGATGTGCAGTCATATCTCTAAGTATTCCTGTACACCATTTTTTATCTTGGACATTTTTTTGCATTTGTCACTGCATTGTTATGGTTCTGGTTACACAATTGTATGTTATGTTGTGCATTTATATTGTATATTGGAGAGTAGCGCTTTTGTAAGTAGGAATTGATGTGCATATGTATTGGTGTCATTTTCTGATGAAGAGCTTCTTGCTTGAAACGTGGTGCTAAATTAATAAAAACTTTTATCTTGGGAGCAGTATACAGTGTGGACTCTACTTTATCTGTCTTGAATGTCATGCAATACACTTCCATTGGAACTCCCATAACTGAATTTGCGTTAAGGCTAACCTGCGACATTCAGCGGCCTTCACCTTTATCAATTCCCACCTTTGCTAGCCTCACAAGCCAGGTTTTTAATATCCTCATATACTATATATATATAAAACACCTGGCCATAAAAGCACGGTGTGGCAAAAAGCCCAACCAGGAAAGAGCTGTGTAGATCCCCCCTCCTTCAATTATTTCATATGGTGAATCATGATCGGGGGGTACCAGTCGTATAAATTTGATATAGCAGTTGTCACTGTCTGACTGATTAAAAAATTATAAGTTTTTTTATTCAAAACGATGGCTCAATTATAACAGTGTTGTGGAAATAGTCATAAACTTAAATACAATCATAATGGATTATGAACAGGTCATGAAGGCTTTATGGCAGTGGTCCACAACCCTGTTCCTGGAGATCCACCGTCTTGTAGGTTTTCATTTCAACCCTAATTTGGCACAGCTGATTATACTAATTAGCAGCTGAATGACATCTTTAGCTGTTGAACGAAGTGCGCTTTGTTAGATCTCCAGGAGCAGGGTTGGGGACCACTGCTTTATGGCATATTGTACTGCCCAATGTGGACTACTTATTCAGTTTGCCTCGTTGCCTACTCTATAAGATAAAAAGCAAGGGATGCACTGGCAAACCGCCGCAGTAAAAACTACAGTGACATCAAGTTGTGCACCTGTGTGTAACGAGAATGGATGAGCATCGCAGCGCTCTCGCAAGGTTAATTGATTCTTTTGTTGTCATTTTCAATTTCTTCCTCACTGTACCCTGTGAACGGTCTTATTATCTCAGGTGATAAATATCACTGTTTTCCATTTTGTTCACTGTAGCCCATCAGAAATGGATGTTTTGACCTTATCTTTTAAAATGGATATCTTTCATGTGCACGTGTTTATTTGACAAGCTGGGTCGAACCAAGACTGAGTTTCACACACACGCACGCACGCACGCACGCACGCACGCACGCACGCACGCACGCACGCACACACACACACACGTTCATAGGTAATTTGAGTCATTGAGACTTATAGAATTTCCCTTATAGTAATGGGCCTGTCACTTCTCAGTCTTAAAAATGCACTGGGAATTATCTGTATCAGTAGCTTGGAGCGGTAGAGTGATGACATGAAACCACCAGGACGTGGGGGTGGGCTCACTAATACCAAGACCTCTTCCGAAACCAAGTCTCTCAGTAGTTCTTTAATTAATTAATGCTCTGCATTTGTCCCTCGGTCAAAGTGCTGTGATTGTTCATGGGAACAAGGTTAAGTCAACGACGTGTCAGAGAGAGAGACAGAGCTCTGTGCGCCCTCTCATTAGGGGCTAAATTACATCTGAGACGGGAAGGCGCTGCCATCGATTCTGTCCGCAACCCATTACCTCCGACTGCTGCTCCAGGAGACATTAGGGGCAGAAATCAAAGTAACACAAAACGAGATCAAACTGAGCTGGGTAGTCCCCAGCGAGAGGAAAGATGAAATCTTCGCTGCTATATCTGGAGCTTTCTAAAAATTCCACAGTTAGTGGCGCTGCACAAAGGTACATTCCGGAATACTGATGACGATGAGTCACTGGAATTATCTAGTATTTTTAGTATTATCTGGAATTATTAATAAGATCTGGTAGAGTGCTGTAAACTTAATTTTACAATGCAGATAATCATTAACGTGAATGTAGTAATGCTAACTTGGAGTGTGTTTGTTGCTGCACATTAAATACAATATTAAAAGATATGCCTTCTAATGGATGGTAACAGTGAAGATAGTGGCACCTTTAGAAGTAATGCATTTTCAATATTTTTCATTACAGATATGGAGAAAACAACGGTCAAAGATCAAAGATATTACATTTACTCTACAATCTAGCTGCCTCATTTAAACCTGGGGACATAAAAATGAAATAATGCAGGATAATTTGTCTGAAACTAGTAAGCGTGGGATTCAGGCTCATTAGATGCTTTATTCAGTTCCCAGCTAGCACAAAACATTATTACAATGTTGCAGTAAGGTTGTGGTGAATAGGAACTTAGGAACACGTAGCAACATGAGATTGTTTTTACAACCCCCAAAACACGCATTTTCAGCTACAATGTAAATAGGTCCAGATTCCACTTTTTGTTCTGCATGAATATATTTTCAGTTTTTATTTATTTATTTAGGGGGGTCTCAACATAGAATATTCCACCAGGAAATCCTAAAGATATTATATTTTGTTTCCCTAGCAATATACAATAGGGTGGAGTGACACATAATAAAATGTTCATTGTTAATTAAATTCTAACAGAGTATACATTAAAGGGTAACAAAGCACTAAAACCACTTATTTTAGATGAGAACTGATACATTTGGATTTTTCTAAGTGTTACTGATTGATGCTGGTCCAAATCTTGACACTTTACTGCAGTCAGCGCAAAACAACATGAACCCAAAGGATCTGGCTCAAAAGTGTCTCTAGTAGTAAAATGTTAGGTACTGCACGTCCAGTCTGTCATTGGCCAGAAACTTCATCCAGCTGACGTATTCCTCCCGGTGACAAAATTGAAACCTGGACAGCTACGCCCTGAAGTTTTGGAGCGAGGGAGGGCTATGCCCCAGCTATAAAAGCGAATCTCAGCGGTTGATCTCACCGTTCGGTGGTTGATCTGCGTGGACGGAAAGGAGATAGGAGAAAGAGCGAGCAAGCGATATGTATAGCTAGCTTACAATTTAGCTTTTTTGAATATTCTAGTAAGTTGTAGTAACCTATTTTTTGGTATATTTTTTATAGTTAGCTTGATAGTCCCTTGTTTTTTGATAGTTCAGGCATATTATATGCATGCTACACGTTTACCTTTGGAACGTCCCTACAACAACAGACATTCTGTCTTGGAGAGAGTTCAGTGCGGTGACCACATGTGTACCCGTTGAAATGAAAACCAGTAGTGTTGATATCTTGCAGGTAATGTTAGTGTGATTGCCTACAGCCTGTGTAAAATGAGTAGCCTACACGGCATGGGTATTTACTATTTGTACAGCGTGTGATTTGTTGTTTGCAGGCCGCATCATTATAAGCCCAAACGAGGCTATGTGTGCCGCCACCTACCACTCCAAAACATTGCCTTGGCTACTTGGGGCTTGGCAGCAGCTGGAGCAAGTGTGTTTGTTTGTGTGTGCGTGTATGAGAGAGACAGAGAGAGGAACAAGACAGCTGCTGTGAGTGCTGTCCAGAGTAGAAATTAGCTTTTTGGCTAGTGAAAAAAATAGCTGGGGCATGGTTTGATACCTGGAGCTCAGCCCCTATATTATTACCTGATCACACCCAGATTTTGGGGGACGGGGTTTAGCGAAACCAGCGTGTTTTGTAACTCTTTAAATTAACTGCACTCTCTCATAGTAACGCTTACTCAGTGTTGGTTGCCGTGCACATTGTTTGACGCTCTGGCATCATTTAAAAGCGTCCCAAAGGATGCTGCCAATCGCAGCTACACAACAATTTGTCAAAAGGAAAGTACCATGAACTACAAAAATCAAACCACACATTTTATATATGTCAAGTAAATGGGTATGGAGCCTGGTGAAGATGGGACTACTTCAGTATTTCCATATCTCTCCCAAATGACCAATATGAGAACAATAACAGACAACTGATCAGTGAGTAATGCTTACATTATAGCTCACAATACAAACACTGCAAAGCAATAACGGCCAGAAGAACTATGGATAATCCGATTTTAAAAATCACAAGTGCAGTTTAATAATCCAAAATCGATTGAGGGTATTATTAAATAAAGATACCACACCATTGTCAGTGATCTCGGTTGCTACTTCGGGCTTGCAATTAGCGTGTGTCTGGTGAAGCAAACCTTGATGTTGCACCTCTGGTGCGCAGACAGGCAATTAATGGACTCATCATATGCCAGTTCAAAGCTCTTTCATGTCCCCCTTTTAATCTGTCAGCGGCGCCTGCATTTAATGTGGCACCGTGGACCCAGGAGTCGCAACAGTACAGAAATAATGGATGTGTCCCACTATGTGTCTACACCTCTGGACACTGCTAAATACACTGTTCATTCGAAGGTGCGGAAAACAGTGACGAGTGCAGTTATGCAAGGCCGCGCGCAGACTGCAAGTTGAAGGTCAGCAATACGACTGATGCGGCGAGATGATGAAAAACGCTTTGATATGAGAGATGTTAACGGCTTAAAACCGCTCGAATTTATAACAGCGTATCCTTGCATCTAAAGAACCCGCCCGGGCATTCGTTAGATTATATTCACAGATATACACGACAAAAAAGCAGACAGTTGTATATACGGATAAGATCTTTGGCCTGTATTCAATCGCCATTTGTCACTGACTTGCAGTTAAATGCAACGTTTACCTTTTTTCTTCACACTCGCCGTTTTGCAAGTTCAGCGAATCTCTGAAATGAACTCGCGAAACTGTGCCGAGAAAAAAAATAACTTGCAATAAATGTTGATGCCCCAGGCATATCCAGCCCCCCTCCCAAGAAAGGTAAACCAATTCCAGCTGGATAAGTCTGACAGCCTGCATTGGCGGGTGCTTCAACGGTTAAATATTCTCAGTAAATATCAGGGTTGTATTTCTGCTCTCTGTCAAACAACGGGGACTTTGTTTTATCGCTTCGAGATCAAAGTCCATCGCATCACATCGAAGAGAGAGAAAAATAGGTAATTGTTCTGCATCTTTCACAAAAACGGAAAAAGAAATACAAAACAATTGATCTCTTGAAATAAACCCGTTGGCTTATCAAAAATGGAACTGCAATGGCACAAGTATTGATTTAAGCTGACCCAGTTCCAAAGACTGACTGTAGCATGAAGGCAAGAAAACAATACAGGAGATCCGTCATCTTATCTGCACGCATCTGGAGCTTACTTCTTAGAACAAAAAAGAAAAACGTGTACACATGAGTTTGAGCATGTGTGTATGCGTGGGTGTGTGTGTGTACGCGTGCGAATGTATGCGTGTGAGAGGGAGGGAGAGCGTATGTGTGTGTGTTAGAGAGAGAGGGAGAGTGTGTGTGCGTTTGCTGCATGGGGGCCTGAGGCTCCACTGAATTTCACAGGGGGAAGGAACATTTGACCCCTGCTGTATGACCAGGCTTAGCGAGTGGTACACTATCTCCCGGTGGTACACTATCAAACACACCGTGGGCCCTGTGAAGCTCTCATTAACCTTGCGGGTCAGCGGGTATGGGTTGGGAACGCACAGTGACGCGTCCCTGTCACTCAAACACCACCCGATGCCACATCCTGTCCACACATAGCATCAGTCAGCAAAGAGCACCCCGTGGAGCCGTCCAATCAGATCGGTTCACTCAGTTTCCCTTTGTGTGAACTCTGGGCAGAGCACAGCTGATTTTGATACCGTATCTCACACTGTTTAGTATGTCCTTTGGAGCTTCCCCAAGGGCGGCACAGGAAGACAAGGGATGGGGTGTACAGCTACAAGCAGGCATTGAAGAAAAAAGTATAAATGAATAGCGAGCATGCAACGAGCATTTTCTCCTGCCTCAAGGGGGGAAAGCGTATACCTGCGTATGCCTAGAAGCAGAAAGAGGAAACCACAAGATGGTTGTGTGTGTGTGTGTGTGTGTGTGTGTGTGTGTGTGTGTGTCTCGGCCAGATCTACGTACATAAAACCTGCAGCGCAAATTGTGGCCTGGCCAAACAAAGGTATGTTGGTGCGTGCGCAACATGTGCAAAATGAAAGTCTTATTAGCGAATGGTACTGCCGACTAATCACATTTTACTTGTGAAACGGAGCTTAAAAGGTGCAGTTAAAACAACTTGTGTTTAGTGTGTTGAATATCTTCCCTGGATGTGGGGAAATGGACGCGTCTGCTGGTGCGCAGTAAGAGCGCAGCCAGCACTACGAACAGCTCTACGAACAGCGCTAGGAACAGCGCTACGAACAGCGCTACGAACAGCACTACGAACAGCACTACGAACAGCGCGCGACAAAATTTGGACTGCAGAAGCAGCGGAAACTATCCATTGAAAAGATCCTGATGCGGGATGTAATGTTGCATGACTATTGCCGGGAGGGAATGGGAACGTTTTATGGGAGGTTCTATGTCATCTTTATTTTCTTCCAGAAGAGTAATTATTGTGTGACTTCTTAATCTGTACCGTTTTGATGATTTCTTGCTCGGGGACTTTAAACCACGTGATACTTGTTGCAAAGATTCTCTCCGCGAGTTCTCAAGGCCCATACCTGTGTCTCCGTCTTGCAGTTACTGCAGCCATTGTTTGAGGAAGTTATCGCCAGAACAATTCCTTTTATAGGCCTCCACAAATTTACACCTGCTCTTTAGAGGCGAAGAATCGACGCTCGTTAATTGTCTGAACAAATTCAACGGAATACATAATCAGCCACACTTATAATATCTCCGCCCGCACCTTGTGATGACTCATTCAGATGACAGGCAAACTGTGCTTCCAGCCTCATGCGCCTGTTTCATACACACCAGTCGTGTTCCTGGGGCAGAATGCGTCATATCTGCGTCTGAAACTAGCTGCAAAAGGCTTAGTGCATCCGGCCCTTGGCCCGTATATGTAATGTCAGTGGGTATCAGTGTGTGAGCGTATGTGTGACTCTGCGCGAGTGTGTGTATGCGTGTGCGTGTCTGTGTGTTTGTGAGTATGAGTGTTTTTCACCGTTTATACAGGCTGTAAGCTTGTGCATCCTTCATAATGGCCGTTATTCTCACTGCCGAAGCCCCAGTAGTAGCACGATAAAAGTTTTACTCATCCAGGCGTGAGGGAAAGGCTGAACCAACCCTCAAAAACACTCAAAATCTGAGTGAGGGAAAGGCTGAACCAACCCTCAAAAACACTCAAAATCTGAGTGCACAACCAACAAATACCATCATTTAAAGTCATGTTCTCCATTCATCTCAAAGGGGCCATTTCTAAAACACCTGCTCGTCCAGCAATTTCATGAAGAATATAAGAGTGGTGGAAACAGCAGTAGTGAAACGGAGGTGGTGTCCTCTCTCACAAAGGGAAATGATTAGTCACTGGCTGAACCTGCAGGGGTCTGCACTGACCACATGGAACAGAGGAAGCGCCTCTACATCTCACTGTGCCATCTGCTGAGGAGCACACACACACACACACACACTCTCACAAACAGACAACCAAACACACACACACACACACACATGAACACACTCTCGCAAACATGCACATAAATACACACACTCTCACAAACAACCAAACACACACACACAAATACAAAAAGACACATGCACACTCTCACAAACATGCACATACATACACACACACTCTTACAAACAACCAAACAAACACACACACACACACACACACACACACACACACATACAAAAAGATACATGCACACACTCTCACAAACATGCACATAAATACACACACACACACACACACACAAGCACTTACACACTCTCACAAACCCACACTGATACATATATGCACACTAGCTGCATGTGCAACATTGAATGCCATTAACAAGATCCTTGATCAGAATTGTGCAATTACACCCTGGTAATTAACTATGGAGAAGTATTGTTAGTAATAGAGTACAAAGCTTAACATTCAGTTAGACAGGCTGAGCTGCAGGTAATTATAATGTTACTTTGATAAGGAAGTAGCAATGACCTGAAAGACAACATCATTCTTTTCCCACATAACTATGGCCCAAAGAAAATGTAGAGCATGTTAGCATCTGGACTGTCAACCTAAGTTTCAGCAGATTTACTGTGTCTCTGTAGGCACTGTAGTTGAGCAATCATTTGATAATCAGCATAACATGTGATTAATTATACAATTAGGAACTAATTATGGGGTTTTCATCAGAGCAAAACAAGGAAATGAAATGAAATGTTCCAGATAAGAAAGAGAACCATGGAAACACAATTAACAACATGAATGAAAGAATAAAACAATATCCTACTGGTTCACTGAATACCAACAGGTTAGATTTATTTCCCACATCTTGCAATTTATCTTTAGACCACAGGGCCCAGATTCCAATAAACTGGCACTTAAAGACATAGGGCCGGATTTAGAGATTTAACCCGGGATGAGATACGCCGTATTCTAACCTGCGCTACGCGGGTGCGTTTTTCAGAATGTGGGTGGCACAGGGTATGATATTCTAATGACCTGTTTCTTGTACCTGCCCCCTGGATTGCCAGCTTTCTACTAAAAAAATATGTGTGGGGGTATACATTTTCAAAGGGTCAGTGACATTGCCTTTAATAAGCTACCTTTGTGCATCGTAGTTGCTCTTGCGTGATGGGGAAGGCAGTGAACGTATTAATCCGTCGCATTGATAAAATGATCATAGCTCCTATTGACTTGGATATACCCAATCACACAAATAATTGCTGGACAGTGGTTGCACACAATATTTTATTAAGTAAACAAATAAATTGTTGGATTTACTGAAAAAAGAAGATTTAAAAATCAAATCTTTTTTTAATGATTTACATAATAAAGTCATGTAGCCTACGGTGGTTGAACACAATAGACTACAGTATATGTGACGTCTTCAACTTAATCATTTTGGAGAAGCTGTGCTGACACAAATCATCTCTGTCAAAGCGAATATGATCCAAACACTGTCTATCAATTAATACATCTAATATTGGTCTGGTATGATAGCTATACCAGACGGTCAATCATAGCCTACTTTTACATATTTTTCTTTTGATGACAGTTCTGATAATTGCAGAGGTGTAAAATCCAGGTTCAGAAAGTAACAGTCCTCCCCAGTATTTTGTTCCAATCACCTGGATTTGTTAATTAGCACAATTCTTCAGCTAGGTGGTAGAACTAATTAGTGAAATCAGCTGGCTGAGTTAATGGGTGGAAGAAACATGTGGCAGGACTTTTACTTTCTGACCTCTGGATAATTGTAAGTAGGCTAGGCAAAGGAAAATAAGACCAATATTATTTTCAAAGAACAGCACTCATTCTAATATACATTTTTCGAAAGATGCTGTATTTTTCATAATCATCTGTTGGCGGCGCTAGACATAAACTACCTTCTTTTTCCCGAACAAAGTTGAGCGGTTTAAAAGTTTAAACTTTGAATAGTGTATCTTGCAGACATGCCTCATTTTCATCAAATCTCCACCCCGCGTGTCACGTATATACTGGGGAGACGATTAAAACAGCGGATAAGTCTGAATCACAAATTGTTTAAACTAAACGGAATTTTGGGAGTAAGTCCCATTTGCGCGTGCTTATCTCAACTCTGAATCTGGACCATAGATTACAAATAGGCCGCCACTTAAAGACACAAACCACAGAAAATGTGTTTCCTTGAAAAAGTACTTACAAATTGCAGAAACATGCAGAACTGTCTGTCCATTATATAACGGACAGGTAGGCATCCGAGCGAATTGTTGATTTCACACCTGTTTTCCGCTCTCTCTCATCCGCTGCTCTTTACGCATTCCCCCTACCGTCTTCCTGTCACTCGCCAGTGAGAGCTCTGCTCATATTCGTTCTGGCGGAAGAGCGATCCCGGCTCTGAACAATGGCAATCGATTCTTCCGCAGTCCCGCGCAAAGATTTACTGTCGAGGAAATGCACCGCGCCACGGTTTCCCCGTCAGCGTTTATTTCCCCCCCCCCTTCATCGAATTTGTTCCTTTGTTTACTTCTTCACCTCTCTGCTAAGCCAAGCGGTGCAAAGTGCCAGCCAGCACTGGGCTACTCTAGTGTGCTTTTTATGCTCAGCTGTGGGATTAATGTCCTTTTTGTTTTTTTGAATTATGCCTTCTGAGACTCATGTATTTAGACAGTTCACCTAACAGTCAAATTATGACCTGAAATATTGCCATTTTTAATAACACTACAATATCAATCACCCCAGATTGCCATGAACAGGCTATTTTTGGATGCGAAGTCAGGAAGTTCGCCTAGTGATGTGTTATGTCCATCACAGATAGAGACAGTTATGGGATTTGTTTTTAAAAGCTCAAAAGCTGAAACTCTAAACTGACTTGAGTTGCCCAAATAGCCTTGCATCTTTCAAATGTTGGTACTTATTTTTTAAATAGAAAACAAAAATCATGAATTGATTGTGTCTGTAATGACTTCTCATTTTTATTAATTGCAGAGACATGCAAAAGCATATTGACTGAACTGATAATCATCCCATCCTAAAGCCAATACGAGACGCTGCTGTCTTACAGCGAACCTCTATAAAATCCTGTACTACAATGATACAGTCTGTACACAAGTCAGCTTGGCTGAGCTTCTCTTCCAGATGGTACCAGAGCTTGGTACATAAGTAAAGCAGCACAAATCCATGTCTCTGTGTGGATTAGAATGGCTGCGCCTTGGACAAAGCACAGAAAATATGGCAATAATGTAACCCGCCAACACGCTGAAACTCAAGCCCCAAAACAACATGGCGGGAACATGGCCGCAGGATCACTCAGCCATTACAGAGGATGGTCTGCTGGGGTGCAATCCATTTCACAATACATAATCATTGCATACATCATTACCCGGGTGATCCGCAAGCACATCAGTCCCATTGTCCTTGTGTGGGACGCTGTTATCATTCATCACGCACTTTAAAAACGATTGTGACCACAGATAGGAGGTTTGATATGTCATCCCCTCTGGAAATTTAATATACTGAGAATATATTAAAATTAAATATATGATTAAGACATTGCAACAGTTCACACTATATGGGCAAATATAGTAATCATTGCCACACTGCATACACGCAATATATTTTTAAAAAAGCAGCATATTCAGAATATATTTTATTTCATGTCAACTCTACAACCATACAAAATAGTATGTTCATGTAATGAGAAATTACTTATGGAATATTTTGGAATGAAGGATCGATAACACACATTTCATTTTCATAAAAAGATCATTTTCCCTGATGCATAAAATGTGTTTTGCTTGTGGTAATGAGTGTAATAATTAATGACCAAATATGGTCCAGCAGGGCACTTTGGGCAGTGTGAGATTAATCTCATTTACATGTGTATCTTGGTGTGGTTGTTGTGTGGCTGTCTCAGCTCAGGGGAGGCTTTCATGCTAATTCATCAGACGCAATGCAGTACGCGCTAAACCTGGCCCCCTGCTGTCTCTCTCCGGCAGTGCGCCGAGAAGCCAGAGTGGATGGTGAGACACACACACACACACACACCCACACACAAACACGCATGCAAGCACGCACACACGCGCGCGCACGCACGCACGCACGCACGCACGCACGCACGCGCACACACACACACACACACACACACACACACACACAGCCCAGTCTCCCTCCCTGGTCCACAAGGACACCCAGAGTCCTCTGGAACCCAGAACAATGTTGCATAATTTAATTTGCATCTTCAAACTTTTAGTGTTTCAAGAGTCAAGATTCAAGTCAAGTGCAGAAAGCGCATTGTATGAGCTGAAGGAAGGAGAGTGAGAGAAAGCCAGAGAGAAGAAAATAAGAAGAGATGTTTGATTGAGACAATGAGAGAAAGGGAGAGCGAGATGTACAATTAGAAAAGCAGAAGGCCAACATAGAGGTGAGCCTAAGGCAGACGTTGTACTAGCTACGATAAGAGAATCAATGATAATGTGGCACATGATCTGCATTGTGAAACGTGATAAGGATGTGTGTAGTAGGCTATATCCAACAGCAACAGAGCCCAACAGGGAAAACAGGCATTAATGTTCCACAGTAAAGAAAGCAAAAAATAAAAATGGCCAATCCTTCGCCTCAGTACAGCCAGCATACAGTGAGCTGTTGTTATCAAACAAACCATTCATCACCTATCGCCGTGACAACACTGTGTGGCATGAAGCCAAAGGCGGGGGTGGAGAAGGGAGAATGTATATATTTTTTCCTTGTTACAATCTGTCTCTCTCTCTCTCTCTCACACACACACACACACACACACACACACACACACACACACACACACACACACACACACACACACACACACACACACACACACACACACACACACACACCTATATATTTCTGATATGATTCCCAAGTGATGTGACTGGGTTCTGTCATTAGTCTCTCAACTCCATTAAATATGTTCTTACTGAAGCCAGGATTCTCACTAAAAATAAAAGTATCAGATTAAAGCAACAGCATGTGCAAGACCTGAGGATCATGCAATCCCCCCAACCCCCTTTTAAAGCCTTCCGCAAACAACTATAACATTCGTTTTGTTTATAGTACATACACACTAAGGGCCTGATTTAATGAGACCTTTAGCATGTGCAATACCTTTTAGCACATGCAAAACTAATAACACAACCACTGATTGGTGCAATCTTTGCTCATGTTATTTGTTTTGGGTGTGCTACAAGGTTTTGCACATGCTAAAGGTCTTAGTAAATGAGGCCCTAAGTTATTTGATTCATTTAAGAGGTGCTGTGTTGAGAATATAAATAGCTCTCTTGCTTTGTGTTTTGTACAAGCACTTATTGCTGTCGATATAGTCTGGTTCAGAGGTAGTGTTGCCACCAACTAATTAACCTTAGAGCTTAGAATTATCATGGCTATTCTAAGCTTTATCAACAAATATGTAGAGTAGCTGTTCATAATGAAATGACATATGCAACTAAAACAAGACCGGATTAAATCATTTGTCCTCGTTTAAAAAAAAAAAAAAATGTAGTTAAGCTTCACTTGTACACAGTACACACAGGCTCAAAAACACAGACATGCACACACACACACACACACACACACACACACACACACACACACACACACACACACACACACACACACACACACACACACACACAAACACACAAAGAGCCAGAGACTTATGCTCGCTCCAATACTTGGAAACACTGTTCTGTCAGTAACAATTAAAATTAAAAACAATTAATTAGTTGGCACCTACACCTGTGCCAGTCCTTTAAAAAAATGTTTTCACGAGTCTTTCTGGTCCACTCATGTGCTCGTACATCTTTGATTGACAAGACTTCATCACGTAAAGTGGGACCTCTTTCAGTCAGTTTCACAAAGCTTCAGACAGAGTGCAGACCGGCTACAATCTGCCACTCGTTTAACTGCGACTGGCGGGAGGCCAACTCGGAGCCATTGCCACTGAGAGGAATTCTGGGAAGCGGAGTGTGGTTTTGTAAGGTCTGAGTCTGATGGAACAAACCGAAAAGAATCGAGAACAGACTGGGAGGGAACAGAGAACAGTTGGAGAGCATGAAATCAAGGTGGAGGTCACATGCTATGGGGATGTGGTGTGGAATGAAATGGCCTACTGGCAGCCAGGCATTACATTACATCAGGGGTTCCCAAACTGTGGGTCGCGACCCCAAATGGTGTCGCCTGATTTGAGGACGGGGTCGCCTGAAATTTGAATTAAAATCTTTTTCTGAAAATAAGAATAGAACGTTTTTTTTGTCTCTTCAAAATATGTGAATGTACTACATGTCCAACATTTTAACAACCCGAATATAAAAATGTAATCGTCGCTTCGTACATTTCAACCAATCACAGATTGCATCTACTCTGTGATTTATGTCGTTTTCAGCAGAGGCGTGCGTGCACGTGCATGTGTACGTGCACGTGTGTTGGGTGTTGGGGTCGCGTCCATTTGTGAGCATTAATTTGGGGTCGCATCAGAAAAAAGTTTGGGAACCCCTGCATTACATTGTATTACATTACATTATGGCCATTCTGTAAATGCACTGATACAGAGTGGCAAAACATTCAGAATATGGCCGAATTCAAATGTATTAATAAGAGCAGTAGTGATATTGGAAATGATAATGAACACCATTACAGTCAGAGAAAAAGGAGGGGGAAACAGCAATGTGAATTGATGGCATTTTAGAAAAGTATATATAACATATTTTTATTGAACTATCCACACAAAGAGCACATCTCCCTGTCTCGTGATAGAGGAGGTAGAGATGGGTGTGAAACCAGCTTACTCCTGCTCCTAAAATGATACCGCATTCACTTTAGGAATTAGTATAGAAAGTCCCACGGTTTATAAGCGCGTGTTTATAAAACTTTGAGTTGTCCAGCTGCAAAATTCCTTATTTTGGGTCCTGTTAAAAAATGCATAAGAACAATTTCCCAGGCTTGCCACACACCTTTGGCAGAAAAATCAGTTTTTCTTCTAATAATAGGATGTTTGAAAATAGCAACACCAGTCTATCCAGGTGATGTATCAAAGCAACTGTGCTGAGCCAGCTTAGAAGTGTTGAAGTGATGAACAAACAGAACACACAGCAATGCTTTTAAACATAGTGTTCCAAGGAACATAATGATCCAACACCTGTGCACTTTGGTCATTATCTCGACAGAGCACAGCGGTATAACGATCAAGTTTTTTCTTTTTAAATTAATTGTTTTATAGAGTTTATATAGAGTGCTATTTGTATGATTTACATGACTAACTGTCAACGTGGACTATGCAGGATTTTTAGCCTTGCTGCTTTCCTGTGCTTACAATGAAATAAGTCTCCTCCTCCATCCTCAACCCCGCCCACTCAGGGTACCCGACTACAGCCATCTAGCTACCGAACAGAGCTAGCTGGATAACTAGAGGTAACGCTACTCACAGGTACAACAGAAAACACGCCAACTCCTCGTTGCTTTTCATCCCCTTCCTAAACTTCAGTTGTCGCCATCGAGGAAAACAAAATCGTAGGTTGACTCTGCTTCTTGAACGCGCCCTGTCAGCTTGTTGTTTGGCTTCGCTGTAGGCCTCCTGCGCTTCTTCACCGCCGCCATTTCAGTAGCTAGCTAACGCTCAGCTGAAGCCTGATCCCACCCCACAGGCTCTGCTGAAGCCTGATCCCACCCCACAGGCTCTGCTGAAGCCTGATCCCACCCCACAGGCTCTGTAGCCACACCCACCCCTCCCCACACAGAAAAGAGCGTCACGCACAGAAACGTCCCGAACACGTCTTAGAATAATAAATACAGGCAGAGGAGCACGGATTTGGCAAATGTGTGCAAATACAATGATTGTCAGTGCATCATAGATATGACTGAGCATGATTATTTTATAACATTTCATGGTAAAAATCCTGCATAATTTTGCTTTAAAAATATGCCGTGGAAGAGATTTATGTTTATGCACCAGATAATTTACTCCTCTCCCCACCTTCAGGCTTCTGCTGTATTCTCTTAAAGCCACATATTGCCAGGTCTTCTTCTTTGGTTTTTTCAAAAGAGTAATTGCATGTCAATGTCCTTTAGTGCATCGACATGTAGCTCATAAACAGAAGAGATTCACCCCATGCTGTTAAGCACATGAGTTTGTTACTGGAGTGTATTGTGGTAGTAACAATGTATCAAATGAAGCCTGAAGTAGTGTTCGAGTCATGCAAACTGCCAGAGACGCAAAGATGAAACGGTATCATCGAGAGCAAACAACGGCATTTATTTAACAACACAGGGAGAGTAAATCAAGAGTGGTCCAAGGGAGCTCTGAAGCAGCCATTCCAACGCAAAATCTTTATCGAGCTTTGCAGGGGACCCCCACTCCACCCACACTGTGGCCAAAACACGATTTTCTCTTAATCAGCCACCATGCATATTCATTAACAAGCCTTAAACTCACCTTAATCTTACAGTAATCATGGGGTCAGAGACAGGGTAAAACCCCGCCTTAAGGGGGAGGTAACTCTGCTTCTGTCAGATCTCAGTGACGGAGGCAGATTCCTCATCCCGGCTGAACAAACTGTAGAGCCCTATTTCATTAATAAGATCTTCTATCATCATTTGTTCCCTAAAATGAATAAACACAGCTAAATACAACAGAGTGGAGACCCAATAAAGCCTTTGGAGGCCTGTGTGATGTGTGTGAGTGGTGAGATGTGATTGAGATTAAATGAGATGCGTTTGAGATCACATTTGATGTACAGGGATAGGTCTGTGTGACGGTGAGTGATGGCTTGAAAGATAAAACACGAAAGACAACAACAGAAACATCTCTGAAATATATATTGTGTGTGTGTGTCTGTGTGTGTGTGTATGAATTTCAGAACACCACTTCAATTAATTTTATAAGCTTTAAATCAGACACTTTTTACTATTTTGTTGTAGTCAGCAAAACCGGTATTCCACTTTGGCACTGTAATACAGTTCCCATCAAGCGTCTCACCAATATATAACAGCCATCACAGGCAAATACTTTGCAATAAGCTATGGGATTGTGAGGCAGGGGAAGCATATAAATGATTCCATACACATTCTCTCAGGATAAAGTTGTAAAGATAGGAACATTGTACCGATGCACCGGCTTGCTCGATTGACAGACAACCTGCACATGTATGATTGAAATGGCAAAAGTAATGACAAAAGACCAAGAGCAGGAGTGCCAATGTATATTATTTCTCAGACTTTTAGGATCACCAACGTATGAAGCATTACATGCATCACACTCAGTGCAGTGTTTGGACTATTATCGGCAGATATTAAAAAAATGATTTTTTTTTTGCATTTGTGGAATGTTCACTGTAACTTTTTCTATCCTATCTTTTAATGCTGAAGCCTGATCCCACCCCACAGGCTCTGTAGCCACACCCACCCCTCCCCACACAGAAAATAGTGTCACGCCCAGAAACGTCCGAACACGTCTTAGAATAATAAATACAGGCAGAGGAGCACGGATTCGGCAAATGTGTGCAAATACGATTGTCAGTGCATCATAGATATGACTGAGCATGATTATTTTATAACATTTCATGGTAAAAATCCTGCATAATTTTGCTTTAAAAATGTGCCGTGGAAGAGATTTATGTTTATGCACCAGATAATTTACTGCTCTCCCCACCTTCAGGCTTCTGCTGTATTCTCTTAAAGCCACATATTGCCAGGTCTTCTTCTTTGGTTTTTTCAAAAGAGTAATTGCATGTCAATGTCCTTTAGTGCATTGAACATGTAGCTCATAAACGGAAGAGATTCACCCCATGCTGTTAAGCAATGACTCGCTTTTGCTTTTTCTCCAAATGGGAATGCACAAAAGTGATTCCACCGCTGTCTGGTTGCTCCTGTCTGGTGTCTTTTGTCAGTTCGGGAGGGCGCGCATTAACTCGCACTCCCGCCAGAACACGTCTGCTTTTTCTTATCACTGTACAATCCACAGGCTGGGCCTAACGTATTGTAACGTAACGTAACATAACATAATGACGATAACAGGCCATTCAGCCCAACAATGTTCGCCATTTTCCTACCACTATAGGGTACCTAGCGCTCACCGTTTACCTACAAACTAGATAGTATCTAGCACCGTATCAAGCCTGGTCTTGAAAACACCCAGGGGCCCTATCTTACACCCGGCGCTAAGCAGCGCTAACCCAAACGCAAGTGTCTTTGCTATCTTACACCCGGCGCATGGTTCATAATAACGCCTTGCGTTCACGTCGTTTAACTAGCATGTATCCTTGCGCCCATGACAAGTGAACTGGGCGTGTTGGTCTTAAGATGAGGAGTGGCCAGGATTCTTTTTGGCGTATTGCTATCTTGAGCCAGCAGAAAGCGCTTGCGCTAGAACCACCACAAACGTGGTCTAAAGTCATGTCGCAGTTGTTTACATGTTATTTTAACGCGCATATGAGTGCGTCTACAAAGGCGTGTGCACAACGCGCACCCTCCTGTCTGTTACATACAGGGGCGCGCACAAGCATGACTAAAATATCTAGATCACAATGTGATTATTGTGTAGGCTATATCAAAAATGCATAATAATAAAAGGTTCTATAGGTCCACATACCTTTCCCTTAGCGAAGGGAAACGATGCCACATTACATTGCTCTCAGCCCACTCCATCAACATCCAGGCGATGTGCGATGGTACGGGACAATGGCTATCCATTAAAAAGGAGCTGATAACTCCTATATCAAGCCTAATACGTGAATTGTCATTCAATGGAGAACTCGCACACTGCAATAGACGGACATTTGAGTTTTGAAAATGCGCTTCAGATGTCATTACAATACAGCTATGTTTATCTAGGAATACAGCCTGTAAGTAAATAGAATGGTTTTTGACTGAAAAAAGTTTTTTTTCGATAGCCTATGGTTAAAAAACGGAGATGAATGTCACCATGTTAACTTAATTGTAACCTTAGCTATTCTTCGTCCTTCATATTTTTTAAATTACAGTGACAAGGTTTCCATACCCTCAGCTTATTAAAACCCCGCTGATTTCACCTGTTATTCCATAACTGAACAAAAGATTTTAAAGAGAACTAAGCGTCTAATTATAAACGAAAACCAATTTGCAGCACGTTACAATTAATTCACAATTAATTTTAATACCATTATCTGCATGTGCGCTTTATAGGAGCAGGTCTGTTTCCCCTGCTGTAAATCACACTTTTAACGGTCTTCCTGGGAAAGTGGATTGTTTTAAAGCATTACGCTACCAGTAAAACAGGTTGGTCACATTTCCATAAGGAGGACATTATAAAACAAGGGAAAATATGCGTGAACCTATGGGTTGCCAACCTGACAGCTTTATTGTATTTATTGTCATCATTAAGGCAAAATAACGTTATTTATTTTATTAATCAAAATTAGAATGCAGGTAATGAACTTCGGATGAAGCTTGAACATGAGTTCATTGCTTCATTGCATAATCAAACGAAATTCGTTAAACAAGCAGGCTAATTTGGCGTTTTCTAAGGTGAGACAGAAGCCATTGGTAGCTTATTCTCAGCTGTTGCAGGTGCCTTTAACGAAATTTAACCGCATATATTTTGTAAAATAACAGCACTGTCGGAAATTACCGGGAACTCATAATGGTTTGTCCGAATAATATTTATCATAGGCTACTAGTTGTAACGTTCCGTTCCCGTCCTGTCCGTTTTCCATGTTTTCCTTGTTTCCTTCCGTGTCATGTTGGATCCCTTGTCCGTGTTTCCCTCCTGGCTGTGGACTGGGCGTCTCCCTCGGGTACTTTTGGTTTCATTTTCCACTTTAGCTTCCGCCTATCACTCGCCCCTCTCGTTACTCACATTCCTCACTGCTGTGCTTCGGCAATCACTCCTGATTTAACATCACACCTGTTTCTCGTTTTCTCCTTCACTTCCTGCACCATTTAAACCCCTGGCTGGCTGCTATTCAGCGCCAGTTCGTTGACTAACCTACCGTGTTTGTTTCGTATCCCGTTTCTGGTCCAGTGTTTGTGAGCCTGCTGGTTCATACCTGTTCGCCTGGTTTCCTGACTGGTAGCTATCTCTGCTAATCTTTCGCTGCTGCATGCATTTACCTGTTTCCCTTCAAAACCTCCAGACGCCGCAGTTCCAGTCTTCCCGCAGCTGTGTTTGTCCTCCCCGTGTTACGTACCTCCCGTACTCGTGTTGCGGTACCAGGACCTCTGCATGCCAGCCGGCTTACGCCAGTATTGCCCGAGCTACGCCGCACCTTCCAACTCGGCGGTGCATTCACCAGCTACAGTCCTGTCACAACACCCTGCCTTTAACCTCTGCTTTCTGCCCGGTTACTCAAGCTACCCGGTCCAGTTTCCAGTCCTGTTCCAGCCCAGTTCCGATCCAGTTTCCAGTCCAGCTCCAGTCCAGTTTCCAGTCCAGTTCCAGTCCAGTTCCGGTGTTTTAGACACCTCCGTTCAAGTCCAGTTCCGGCTTGGAACAAGTTCCGTGCCGTCCCCTGTGTTCCTGAGTGGACCTCCCGGTCCAGCTTCCAGTCCAGTTCCAGTCCAGTTCCGGTGTTTTAGACACCTCCGTTCAAGTCCAGTTCCGGCTTGGAACAAGTTCCGTGCCGTCCCCTGTGTTCCTGAGTGGACCTTCCGGTCCAGTTTCCAGTCCAGTTCCCAGTCCAGTTCCAGTCCAGTTCCGGTGTTTTATACACCTCCGTTCAAGTCCAGTTCCGGCTTGGAACAAGTTCCGTGCCGTTCCCGTTTCCTGAGTGGACCTTCCGGTCCAGTTTCCAGTCCAGTTCCGATCCAGTTTCCAGTCCAGTTCCAGTCCAGTTCCAGTCCAGTTCCGGTGTTTTAGACACCTCCGTTCAAGTCCAGTTCCGGCTTGGAACAGTTCCGTGTTTCTTCAAGTCCAGCTCCGGCTTGGAGCAGTCCTCAGTTGGACGCTATCCTGTGTTAACTAACTAACCTGTTTTGCTCCCGTGTACAGCTTTGGGACCACCCCAACGCTTAATAAAGTTCCACTTTCTGTAATCTGTCTCCTGGTCGTTGCACTTGGGTTCGTCCCGTATCAGGATCGTAACAGAACGAACTGGCCTACAATATGGACCCAGCCGATCTGGAACAGATTCGCCACGCCTTCTCCTGCCAAACTGCGATCAGCGACCAACAGGGTCGCCGTCTGGATGATGTGCTGGAAGTAGTTAGGGGCATCACGGAGCAAGTATCCCAACTTTCGCTCCACCAACCGCTACTACGGATTCCAGCCAACCCTACTCCTTCCTCTCCCGAACCCCATCCGGAGGCACCGGCTCCCACTTCCAGCCGTGAGCCCCGTGTACAACACCCCGAGTTATATCGCGGGGGGTTGGGGAGATGTCGTGAATTTCTACTTAAATGTGACATAGTGTTTCGGATGCAGCCCTCCTCCTTCGCCTCTGACTCCAGCAAGATCGCGTTCATTATGAGCAGCCTGGGAGGGAGCGCCCTGGAGTGGGCTACATCCATCTGGGACAGCCAGGCTCCGTTATGCAGCAACTTCGCAGCCTTTACGGCAGAGATGCGACGTGTGTTTGAACACCCGACCTGTGGACGTGACGCTACCCAGCGTCTGCTTCAAGTTCGCCAAGGCAACCGCAGTGTCGCAGAAATGGCCATTCAGTTTCGTACCCTCGCCGCGGAGTCAGGATGGAATGACGCCTCCCTCCAGGGGGCTTTCCGCCAAGCTCTCAGCGAGGAACTCAAGGACCAGCTTGCCACTCGGGAGGAATCCAACTCCCTTAATAGCCTCATCAGCCTCGCTATAGCCATCGATAATCGTCTCCGCATCCGGGCCCGGGAGCGGGGAGGAAGTTCCGGGCGTCATTCGCCCTCCGTCGTCTCTAATGTTCATTCACACTCCTTCACTGGATCTCGGGCGCCTACGGGCGGGTCCGAGGAAGAGCCCATGCAACTGGGCAGAGTTGCGGTCAATCCCGAGGAGCGTCAGCGCCGTCAGCGCACCAGATCCTGTTTCTATTGCGGCAAGCCTGGCCATCAGATCGCCTCCTGTCCCATTCGCCCAAAAGAAGGGGCTCGCCAGTAAGACTGGGCGTACTGACGAGCCCCATCGTCCCCAACCATGCTGCCCAGGACCGCCTCATGTTCAAGGCTACTCTCCTTTGGAGGGACAAGACCCTATCTTCTTCGGCCCTAATTGACTCCGGAGCTGACGCCAGCTTCATGGATATCACCTTCGCCAGGAGGGCCGGCATTCCCACGGAACGTCTCACTTCACCCATTTCAGCTCTAGCTCTGGACGGTAGGAGGTTGGGGTTAGTTACCCACTCCACCGTTCCTATCCAATTAGTTCTATCTGGCAATCATCGGGAGTCCATTCAGCTATTACTGATTAACTCCCAACAATCTGCTCTGGTTTTAGGTCAGACCTGGCTTCGCCTCCACAATCCCCATATTGACTGGAAAGCCGGTCGCATCCTGGCGTGGAGTGCCCACTGTCTAGCCAGCTGTCTCCGTTCTGCACTACCCCCTCCGGGGCCCAGTAAACCCTGTTCCATGCAACCTATACCGGATTTAACGAATGTTCCCAGCGAGTATCACGACCTCGCGCAAGTATTTTCTAAATCACGTGCTCTGTCCTTACCTCCTCACAGGCCGTATGACTGCGCCATTGACCTACTGGCTGGAGCTAAACTGCCATCGGGACGCCTCTACAGTCTGTCTGGACCGGAGAAACTAGCCATGGAGGAATACATCCACGACTCCCTCGCTTCGGGTATTATCCGTCCCTCTTCATCCCCAGTCGGTGCAGGGTTCTTCTTCGTTGGGAAGAAGGATGGCTCCCTGCGACCCTGCATCGACTACCGGGGCCTCAACCAGGTCACCATCCGTAACAAATACCCTCTTCCCCTCATTAACACCGCCTTTGAAGCCCTCTCTCCAGCTGTGACGTTCACCAAGCTCGACCTCCGGAATGCGTATCACTTGGTGCGTATCCGTGAGGGGGACGAGTGGAAGACTGCTTTTAATACCCCGTTGGGCCACTACGAATACCTGGTGGTCCCTTTCGGCCTTACTAACGCCCCAGCAGTCTTCCAGAGCATGGTGAACGACGTCCTGCGGGACCTCCTAGGGAGGAGCGTTTTTGTTTATATCGATGATATTTTAATTTTTTCTCAATCCCCGCAGGAGCATGTCCGTCACGTTCGAGAGGTTCTCCAGCGGCTGTTGGAGAATCAGCTATTTGTTAAGGCTGAGAAATGTTCCTTCCACGCGTCCACGGTCCGGTTCCTCGGCTTCATTATCGAGGAGGGCAGTATCCGGGCGGACCCTGTGAAAATCAAGGCGGTGACAGAATGGCCCCAACCCACCTCCCGCAAGCACCTTCAACAGTTCCTGGGGTTTGCAAATTTCTACCGCCGCTTTATTCGCAATTACAGTTCCATTGCTGCTCCCCTGACTAAACTCACTTCCGTTGCCCTGCCTTACTGTTGGAATTCCGATGCCCAGCGAGCTTTCGAGCTACTCAAGGCTCGGTTTTCCTCAGCACCTATCCTCCTTCACCCTGACACTTCTCGGCAGTTTGTCGTTGAGGTGGATGCCTCCGACACCGGCGTGGGGGCCATTCTGTCTCAACGGTCCGCCTCTGATAGCAAGCTCCATCCCTGCGCATTCTTCTCCCGGAGGCTGTCCTCCGCCGAGAGGAACTACGATGTCGGGGATCGGGAACTGCTGGCGATAAAACTGGCTCTTGAGGAGTGGCGCCACTGGCTGGAGGGGGCAGGTACCCCTTTTCTTGTTTTTACCGACCATCAAAACCTCATTTATTTAAGATCTGCCAAGAGGCTCAATTCTCGTCAGGCTAGATGGTCGTTATTTTTTGCACGCTTTAATTTCTCTGTTTCTTTCCGCCCTGGTTCCCGTAATATTAAAGCAG
This sequence comes from Synaphobranchus kaupii, assembly GCA_029718625.1. NCBI lineage: Eukaryota > Metazoa > Chordata > Actinopteri > Anguilliformes > Synaphobranchidae > Synaphobranchus > Synaphobranchus kaupii. Next base: position 46,744,508 of record CM056380.1, read on the forward strand.
ATGCCCTGTCCCGCATTTTTTCCCCTCCCTCCAGTCCTGCTGATCCGGAGCCCATTTTGCCGGCCTCCTGTGTGGTGGCTGCGGTCTCCTGGGAGATTGAGGGCATTGTGAAGGCCGCCCAGACTTCCCAACCGGACCCCCGCAATAACCCTAACTCCTGTCTTTTTGTCCCCGATTCCGTCCGCTCCCAGGTCCTCGAATGGGTTCACGCCTCGTGCCTGGCATGTCACCCAGGTGTCGCCAGAACTATCGCCCTCGTCAGGAGGAGTTTCTGGTGGCCTACCCTTAAAGGGGATACCCGTGCCTTCGTCCTGGCCTGCTCGGTGTGCGCCAGGAGCAAGGCTTCCCACCAGCCTCCCTCCGGTCTTCTCCTTTCCCTCCCCGTCCCTGGCCGTCCTTGGAGTCACATTGGTGTGGACTTCGTAACCGGTCTGCCGTTGTCAGAAGGTAACACCGTCATTCTGACAATAGTGGACCGGTTCTCCAAGGCGGTTCACTTTGTTCCCCTCCCCAAGCTCCCGTCCGCCCTTGAAACCGCTGAGCTCTTGGTGCTACACGTGGTCAGGCTGCACGGGATCCCCTCTGACATCGTGTCAGACCGTGGGCCCCAGTTCTCCTCCCGAGTTTGGAGGGCGTTCTGTGCAGCCCTGGGTGCCTCTCCTAGTCTTTCCTCGGGTTTTCATCCCCAGTCTAATGGTCAGGCAGAGAGGGCGAACCAGGACCTGGGGGCCGCCCTGCGGTGCGTTACAGTGCGCAATCCTGCCTCTTGGAGCCGTTTTCTCCCCTGGGTCGAGTACGCACATAACTCCCTTAAGAGTGCCTCTACTGGCCTATCCCCGTTTGAGTGTGCTTTAGGCTATCAACCCCCTCTTCTGTCGACCCAGGAGGCCGAGATAGCTGTCCCCTCTGTTAGGGCCCATGTCCTTCGTTGTAAAAACATTTGGAGACTCACACGCACCGCACTCCTTCACGCCAATTCCCGCTCCCAACGTCTGGCGGACCTTCACAGGACCGCAGCCCCACAGTATAGGGCCGGTCAGCAGGTCTGGCTCTCCACTGCAAACATCTCCCTTCCCTCTTCATCCAGAAAGCTTCAGCCCCGTTTTATTGGTCCCTTCCCCATCATTTGTCTAGTTAACCCGGTGTCTGTTAAACTTTCCCTCCCCGCCTCCCTCAAAGTTTACCCTGTGTTTCATGTGTCCCAGGTTAAGCCTGTCTCCTCCAGCCCCCTCAGTACCCCTACCATCCCGCCTCCTCCCGTCCGAGTTGTTGACAACGCCCCGGCCTACACGGTGAACCGTGTTATTGATATCCGCCGCAGGGGCCGGGGTTTCCAATACCTCGTCGACTGGGAGGGGTACGGTCCTGAGGAGAGGTCGTGGCTCCACAAGAGCCTGATCTTGGATCATTCAGTAATCCAAGACTTCCACGAACAGTTCCCTGACAAGACCAGGCCTCCGGGTACGCCAGGTGGCGTACATTGAGGGGGGGGTACTGTAACGTTCCGTTCCCGTCCTGTCCGTTTTCCATGTTTTCCTTGTTTCCTTCCGTGTCATGTTGGATCCCTTGTCCGTGTTTCCCTCCTGGCTGTGGACTGGGCGTCTCCCTCGGGTACTTTTGGTTTCATTTTCCACTTTAGCTTCCGCCTATCACTCGCCCCTCTCGTTACTCACATTCCTCACTGCTGTGCTTCGGCAATCACTCCTGATTTAACATCACACCTGTTTCTCGTTTTCTCCTTCACTTCCTGCACCATTTAAACCCCTGGCTGGCTGCTATTCAGCGCCAGTTCGTTGACTAACCTACCGTGTTTGTTTCGTATCCCGTTTCTGGTCCAGTGTTTGTGAGCCTGCTGGTTCATACCTGTTCGCCTGGTTTCCTGACTGGTAGCTATCTCTGCTAATCTTTCGCTGCTGCATGCATTTACCTGTTTCCCTTCAAAACCTCCAGACGCCGCAGTTCCAGTCTTCCCGCAGCTGTGTTTGTCCTCCCCGTGTTACGTACCTCCCGTACTCGTGTTGCGGTACCAGGACCTCTGCATGCCAGCCGGCTTACGCCAGTATTGCCCGAGCTACGCCGCACCTTCCAACTCGGCGGTGCATTCACCAGCTACAGTCCTGTCACAACACCCTGCCTTTAACCTCTGCTTTCTGCCCGGTTACTCAAGCTACCCGGTCCAGTTTCCAGTCCTGTTCCAGCCCAGTTCCGATCCAGTTTCCAGTCCAGCTCCAGTCCAGTTTCCAGTCCAGTTCCAGTCCAGTTCCGGTGTTTTAGACACCTCCGTTCAAGTCCAGTTCCGGCTTGGAACAAGTTCCGTGCCGTCCCCTGTGTTCCTGAGTGGACCTCCCGGTCCAGCTTCCAGTCCAGTTCCAGTCCAGTTCCGGTGTTTTAGACACCTCCGTTCAAGTCCAGTTCCGGCTTGGAACAAGTTCCGTGCCGTCCCCTGTGTTCCTGAGTGGACCTTCCGGTCCAGTTTCCAGTCCAGTTCCCAGTCCAGTTCCAGTCCAGTTCCGGTGTTTTATACACCTCCGTTCAAGTCCAGTTCCGGCTTGGAACAAGTTCCGTGCCGTTCCCGTTTCCTGAGTGGACCTTCCGGTCCAGTTTCCAGTCCAGTTCCGATCCAGTTTCCAGTCCAGTTCCAGTCCAGTTCCAGTCCAGTTCCGGTGTTTTAGACACCTCCGTTCAAGTCCAGTTCCGGCTTGGAACAGTTCCGTGTTTCTTCAAGTCCAGCTCCGGCTTGGAGCAGTCCTCAGTTGGACGCTATCCTGTGTTAACTAACTAACCTGTTTTGCTCCCGTGTACAGCTTTGGGACCACCCCAACGCTTAATAAAGTTCCACTTTCTGTAATCTGTCTCCTGGTCGTTGCACTTGGGTTCGTCCCGTATCAGGATCGTAACACTAGTGTTCCATACAGCCTATTCCTTGACCGCACTAAACACACACGCGTCTGTTTCGCCATCATATAAGCAATCCGCCGAGGTGGAAAAGCAGGCTTTTAAAGGGAATGGGATATGACATTTTGATTGGTTTATTGCATGTCACGCCCAAGACACACCTATAATTAATGAAGAGACTAGGTTCAGCCCACTTGCACGCTGCGTGGTGCTTAGCGCCCAAAAAACACGCCGTTAAAATAGCAAAAGTGGACTTGGACACGCCCTAAATGGACTTTACGCCATGCGCTTAGACCAAGCGCCAAGATCGCCACGATAGAGCCCCCAGAGTTTCTGTCTCTACTACATGACCTGGCAAGCTATTCCACGCAGTGACTACTCTCTGTGTGAAGAAATACTTCCTAATGCCTGCGCGGAATTTACCTTTCGCTAAATTTCCATCCGTGCCCCCGCGTTCTACTGACAGAACACAATTGCGCAAGAGCACAGCACAACCAGCACTGGCGATCGCAAAACACAGGCACCAGATTAACCAGGAAGGTCAGCATTGCACCACGATGAAGGAGGGGCCCGGGTGTCCCAAACCCCTCCTCTTTGGGTGACAGTGAGGCCAATCCTGCACTGAACTGTGCACCCAGGAGGAACCCTGCGGGGTGCGTCAGTACATCAAAGGCCCCTCGTTGGCACCTTCATAAGCAGCCGAACAGCTTGTTTCCGTTTAGCGCCACGATAGGCCTGCCTTATGCATGCACCCCACTCCCCTCCTGCGAGTATGTGAAAGTGTCTCCTCATACAGGAGCAGGAGAAATTGAGGTTTATTTGCGTTCTCCATAACTCCGTCTGCAGGCTGCGTGACGGCACAGCGATCTCTCAGAGGAAGAGGGGAGGAGTGCAAGATGAAAAGAGAGGCGAGGTAACAAACACACTTTCTCTCCTGCTGTGTTTCTCTCTCTCTCTCTCTCTCTCTCTCTCTCTCTCAGTGGAAACCCTTATTTTACTGTGCTACACACAAAGGCATAGAGGGGCTTTTTTTTTTTTTGGGGGGGGGGGGGGGTTGTTTTGTTTTTTTACCCCCAGTGCTGACAGACTTCTCCAGAGTTCAATAGCACAGCACAGTCAATCAATAATGCTGCGTTTTGTCTGGCCAAAGATGTATTTCAGCTATAATTTAGCCCATTAGCTTTACACCCACAGCCTTCTGAGGGGTTTGTCATTTTTTACACTCCTTATAACCAAAATTATGGGGTAGAGAGATTTAGAGGGGGTAGCTGTAGGAGGGCACGGAGGTCCTCGTGTCCCGTTTGAGCTATAGGGCGTTCTCTAGCTGGTTTTCACAACAGCCTTTCATGTGATAGAAGGCGTTTTTCCATTTTTATCACTGACATTCCCTCTTGGCCTCTGTTTTTAGCAGCGACACAGAGATGTGAGGAGAGAGAGGGAGAAAGGGAAACACAGGCTTGACACAGCAGCCTAAGGCGTGGCACCTCCGAAAGACCCGCGCGTGACAGAGCACGCGGCAACCAATCAGGGGGAGCCCTTCGGTTTCACCCGCCGGGGACCCCGGAGATTCGCCATCGGGGATGATCTACGCCTGACTCACCGAACTGAAATGAAAGCGATGGGAATCTCTGGTCTTAGTCTTATCAGGAGCAGGCTCTCTGTGTGTTACAGTGTACGGCCAAGGAGCTCCACAGTATCAAACACACACAAAAAACTGGAACCCATTTGTTTTAAACGGCTGCAGTGCGATTGGTCCAAAACTAAATCTGACGAGGCTGATTTGGGTGGATCAATGGCTGATTTGGGTGGATCAATGGCTGATTGTGGGCGCTGCTTGTGTAGCAGTTGGTTGGCTCTGACTTTTAATATTAATAATAATAATGCCTTGCATTTATATTGTGCCTTTTGCACCAGCCGGTGACTCAAAGCACTTTACAATGATGAGGGGGAAACTGGCCTCTACCACCACCAATGTGTAGCACCCACCTGGGTGATGCAACAGCAGCCATTTTGCACCAAAATGGTCACCACACAACAGCTGAGGTGGAGAGGGAGAGAAAGATTTTAGCCAATTAAACTGGGGGATGATTAGGTGGCAGATTGAAGGAGCCAGGGTTGGGAGTCTAGCCAGGACACCAAGGAAACCCCTACTCTTTATGATAAGTGTCATGGGATCTTTAATGACCACAGTGAATCAGGACCTTGGTTTAACATCTCATCCAAAGGATGACATCACCTACAGCACAGCATCCCAATCACTGCACTGGGGCATAGGGGTTTTATTTGACCAGAGGGAAGACTGCCCCCTGGTGGTCCACCAACACCACTTCCAGAAGCAACTTAGTTTTCCCAGGAGATCTCCCATCCAAATACTAAGCAAGCCCACACCTGCTTAGCGTCAGCCACTCAGCAGGAGCAGAGTGCATGGTGGTATGGCTGCCGGTAGTCCTGCCAGACTTTTATATGCATTGCGCCTGCTTAAATTCAACCCATTCTGCATGCAACATATGTCTTACTGTCTGTGTGATACACTGTACCCTTAAAACAACTATTTGTTGTAAGGGGATAAATAAAGTTGTACTGACTTGAATTGAACTTGAAAAGAACCAAAACCAAGCAGCAGCCACAACAGAAACCCAGGCCATATCCGAATCAGCACACTTGCCTACTATTCACTGTGCCAGTTGAATATACTTTTTTAAAAAGCTGTTAAGTATGCGACAATTCTGAAAATGGAGTGTTCTTAATATTCCCGGATGATATACTTATTTCTGGGTTTTCGTTGATAGTAGTATAGAGGATATTTTTCGCATACTGCATGTCACTAAACAGTATGTAGTGAGTATGCAGTATGCAAGTACACAGTAAACAAGACGCAGTAGATAGGGCTCTGATTCAGGCACAGCCCCAGTGAAGCAGCAGAAATAATGGTTTACCTCCGTCACCGTGGAAAAACAGGCTGCGACAGCGTGCTAAGTGTTCATTTGTACTTCCGTTTACAACAGGCTTTCCCCAAAGGCCGGCCTGTGCTTCTGCACATAAATCCTCACAGACCTCCTGGATTCAATTGTTATCCAGGACATGAGCTAATTAAACATTTGGGATAGGAGTGAAAGCCGTCGGACAATAGGCGGGCGGCCCCCTTTCCCTGGGCGAGGGCCCAGACGGCCCTACCTGGCCAGGGCACATATAAGAACCCCTGTGCTCGTGGTCCAGTCCTCGCTCAGGCAGCCGTGAAATAGGCACGGCGCCCACACCCCGCGCCCCTGGCCGTTTGGGGGGAATAAGCACCACCGTCTCCCCACAATAGAACACCGTGGGCCCCTGCCTATTGCCACTTCTGCCCCCCTGCCCACTAGACAATGCACCTTTCAACCCCTACCTCCTTAAAAAGAACCGAAAAACTACTGCAGATCAGCTAGAGAGCATGCCTTAAAACAGGGGTTTTCAACCTTTTCTGATCCAGGGACCCCCACCCAGGCTCAAAGGACCCCCATCATAAGTTAAAAATGGTTATATTTAAAAAACGTTTTTATATTTTTTTATATTTTCCCGAATCTATATATAGTCATTACATATCAAGTCCTACAGTACCTTCAAGGACCCCCTGTTGAAAATCCAGACTGAAGAACATGTCGCTTACGCGACAGAAGAGACGACAAACCCCCCTCACCCTCCCCCCCTGCCAGCTCTCTCCCTAGTGGGGGGACGGGCGACGACCAGGCACTCGACGGACGGCTCCCTGCCACGCAGCCAGCGAACGCGTCATCGTGTTTCACGGCGCCTGACAGATATAAGCCCTCAGCAAACACGCAGTCTGGACCAACAATGCCCTCGACAGCTGCCGCTTGGGGCAGGAGATAGGGAAGGACTAACTCGCCGACAGAGATAAGATGCAGCAGGCCGGCCTGTGTACATCCTGTACAGCACCACGGCCCCTGCTGTTCTTTTAACAACACTGTGTATTTTTCCATCCACATTTAAAGGAACAGTCCACCAAAAAAAAAAGAGCTAATTAAAACACACTGTTACCACGGAGCAGGCAGGTGTCCCATAGCAGAATAGGCGTGTCACAAAAAAACAATGAATTGGGGTGTTTGACAAATGACATTGACACCTGAATCCATTCAGAACCAAGGCCTTGAAAAAAATGGAACGGCATTTTTTAGGACTTGATGTGGAAAGGCGAGTTAGTTACAATGCAAGGACGTGCCGTAAAGCATGCTGTGGCAAGCTAGAGTTGCATAGGTGTATCCTGCAGTTCTGCTCGCTGAGAATCGCAATCAAACGGCAGGGTCAGTCATTCAAGACTGTCAGCAAAAGAAAGAAAGAGAGAGAGGAGGATTTTGCATTACATTACAAGCACTTGGCAGATGTTTTTATCCAGTGTGACATACAGTAGTGGGGAACATCAGTGTTACCCTCTGGAATACAAAGACGCGGTATCAGATTGTAGGTGCTCCAAAGATAAGAGACACAGTTTGAAGCTGCGTTTTGTGCTTTTTTTTGGCGAAGGACTCCTTCAGTTTTAATAACATACTTGTGGAATGATCTGAAATGCCCAGGGAGGCGTCTTGGATTACTCTCCAGGTACCACTGACATAAAACTCAGAGCTGAGGTTGACTATCTGTGTGCGGAATCACCGTGACCGTCGCCCCCTCACATGATCTGACCGCAAACAAACGGTTGAGCGAACTAACGCGTTACCGAACAACGTGCACAAACATGGAAAGGGAGGAGTATACGGAGAAATTTTCGGTGGCACCTGTGAACGTAAGCGTTCTCACACTGAACCACACAAACACACACGCACGCGCACACACACACACACACACACACACACACACTGAGCCCTCATTATTTACCTAAAGAGGTGTTTTAAGAGTATTTGTTCCAATAGTCGTGGAACAGAGATGCTTTAACTTAGCGCTTTTCCTAACACGGCTGCCAAATAAACTTCTCATTCTGAAGGGGCCCTTCTCCCTCTGCGGTAGCAATGTTCTCTGCTGTCGAGCACACTGTGTGGAGACATCTTTTCTCTTAACTTATGATTCCTGCAGTTTTTCAATTATTAAACAAATCGTGGGGTATTGTGTGTGTGTGTGTGTGTCTGTGAGTGTGTCCTTGTCCTTATCTGTGTGTGTGTGTGTCCGTGTCCATGTAAGTGTGTGTGTGTACATACGCATCTGTATGCATGTTGGTACTCAAGCCCTCATCACATGCAAGCGCAAGCGCAAACACACACACACACACACACTCCTATTTCACTCCCCTGCGCATTTCCCACAATTAATCATCTTCACTAGAGTGTATAAGGCAGCCAGGAGCACACAGGCAGGGTGGGGTGTGTGTGGGGAGGGGGGAGTGGGGGGTTGGGGGAGGGATAAGGGGCGAGTGCCTTCAGGCGAGGTTTGGTATGCAGCGTTCTGCTCAATAGCCCGCAGGGAGTTCATGTGGAAATGATGTGTGTTTGGGGGGGGGTTGCTCTTTTGTGACCTATCACTGATGTAAACGTTGGATGGGAGAAAGCCGACGCGACGCCTGTGGTTTGTTGGATCAAAACCGTGTTCGCCATGTTCCCCAGCCGAAGGCCATTAGCGCTTTACAGTGAAGCTTCGGCATGGAGGGCCACAGCACAGCGGGGTGGCTACAATTCTCTTTCTCTCTCTCTGTCCCTCCCTCCTTCTCTCCCTCTGTCTGTCTCTATCCATACCTTCATTTCTCTCTTCCTCTTCATCCCTCTCTCTGCCTCCCTCCATCACTTCCTCTTTCATTCCTACTTCCCACATATCTACCCATACCCCCCCCCCCCCCCCTCTCTCTCTCTCTCTCGCAGCTGATGACGATAATTTACACATAATGAAACTTAATCTTGTTTGTTGGCCAGAAGCCAAATGGCAGGGACATTAAAAAAAGGGTTTTATTCCAGGACCGTCCCTGCCTTGGGTGGGTCTGCTGATTAACGCAAATCCTTGCAGGTACTCTAGCAAGCACAGCTGGGAGAAATTCTCAGGCTCTCAGCTCTGTGCACAGAAAAAGGAGGGTCATGTGGGTAACAAGGGGCTTGTAACCTGTTGCATTTCACCTGCCAACCTTTGGAAATCTGACCTTGGGACTCAAAAATATACATTTTAATGGAAGAAACTGGCTCTAGAACAGAAGAAATCCCATTCATAAAATAAATGGATGATCCATATTTTATCTGTACTCATAAAGAATTGATCCATCTTTGCCCCGGGTAGGAAATAATATTATTTTGGCAAGTTTTCCACGTTTTCCACTTTGCGATTCCTGTTCTTGCTTGTCCATACTCTGCTACTGGTGTACCATTTTTTCCACTGGATGCTGCATAAATCACACGAATGAGCCCTGCTTGATAGGCACCCTCTACATCATGCTCAGGGACCTGTGCTTGTAACTCAGAGGCTGTGTGTCCAATTCCCAGGCAGGGCCACTGCTATTATACCCTTGCGCAAGGTACTTAACCAGATTCACCAACCACAGTGACAGAGAGAGAGAGAGAGAGAGAGAGAGAGAGAGAGAGAGAGAGAGAGAGAGAGAGAGAGAGAGAGAGAGCGAGAGAGAGCGAGAGAGAGAGAGTATCCCTCTCAGATATGAGATAGGTAGAGGTCAACTACACTTGGGAAGGCGATTTGATAACAGAATGAATCAGTGGCTCACTCAGAGTGGTTCAAATGGTCAGACATTATCCAGATCGCTGCTGCATAATGGAGACTTAAGTAACAGACTGTACAGTCCTTTGTAGGAAAACGATTCCATTGCAGGACTTTTGCCCCCATTGTTTTTGTAATGGGCTACAGGTTAAACCTTCTCACGTCTTTTTTTCTAAACCAAGCATAAGTACAGATACAAGTACCAATCTTCGGTATATTCCTATCTCAACAACGTGCTCCCCCTAACCTTTGCTACAGTTTATGATGATATCGACACAGCATTCAAAATAAACACGTCTCGTTACGTGTTCATTTACTATACAAAGCAATATCGAATGGCACTGGTATTTATGAAAAATCATGTAAAGTTGTGATTTCAATAGCCCCCACAAATGATTAGATGCCAGATTAATTGTCTTCTGCAACAGTAGTCGTTTTTCAGGAGATGTGTACGGGTGATTCAGGAACAGAGAAAATAAAGAGAAAGACATAGGTAAAATATTACCGCATGCAAATATGGCATTGGAGTAATATAAGCATAATGTAAAAATTACTGCGTCTATACCTCAATAGATAACCCCTGTAACATTACAGCCAATGGGGCTTTTACCAATAATAATAATAATAATTTAAAAGTTTTTCCTCTCACCAATAGTTGAAACCACAGTTCCGACAAAGTAAAACGCTCCGGTAAAGTCCCATCGCGGTCTTAAAGCATCGGCTCTGATCCCGGTGGCGATCGCAGCTTCATAATCACGCAGAAAGGAGTTCAGATCCTGCAGGCTAATGTTGAACGTTTCGCTGAAGTTGGATAGTGTCCGATTCCAGCGGCCGTGGGCTTGTAGCTCCGAGGGTCTTTCGATGGCCGAGAACACTGCGGCGCCACACAGCAGGTACAACACGATCAGGATGGCAAGGAGCAGAAAGCGGCCGTTGTCTTCATTTATGTGTAGGGAGCGGCAGCCTTGCAATCGCTGGCTAGGCATCATCCAAATTTCAGCACCACCAGCGCAACGGACAGCGACCAACTCCGCATCGGAGGAGGGAGCGGCATTCGCTCAGCGCTCACTTGTGAGGGGACTGAGTCTCCGGCACAAACGCACTTTGTATTCCGCTACCTCGCGGATATTTCCCTCGCTGTACGTGGCACTGGCACGCGAGCCAGTTTGACTTTTAGTCAGACGTGGTAGGCTAAGAATGTAATTATTTCTGCAGCTGTGAAAAGGGGATAAATAGCACAGAAACAAACAAAAATGGACGATTTCTCCACACTTGTAGATTTTCACATATCACTGTTAATCCTGGGGCAGCAGGCCAGATACGTTGGGTCTATCATTTGCATTTTGCTCTACACTAACATTTCGAGCTTAGGCTACCACTTCAGAAAACTGGTGTGTTAGGATTCAAAACTCATCGACTGAAGATACAAAAGAAAAAGCAGTGCATAATCCGATACGATAATTAAATCACATAAATAATTCATTGCTGGTGTAAAAAAAAAAACAAACAAACAAAAAAGAAACGCATAATATTATAAACACCAGTAACCTGCATTCAACTGTTAGGTCCGCACTGGTGGAAAATAGCACTGTCCATTTCCATAGAATTTTGTGAGACTGTATGCTTCCTTATTTGTCCATTCTGCAAATAGTGAGGAAGAGACAGCAGTATCATCCTTTGGGTCGCCGCATCATTTCCTTAGAATCATATCAACTTTTGTCAACCGCATTAGGCTACTCACACGAATGCTGACAAATCTATAAATCATTGGGGAGCGTTAAAAAGCTCCGGGCGTATTTCGTTTAATTCTCTTTTATTTACTCATAGATGTTCCCATTGTGGAACTGATGAAAGGATAATGCCAAGCCCGCAGTCCGAATGAAGATGCGATTGAGATGGCAGACAACAGCACATCGCTTCAGCACAGTCGGGCGCGCGGCTAAACCTGATCTCGAAACTGACCAGGTTTCTCTCTCAACAGGCAGGCGGGTGAGCGATAACAGGCAAGAAATTAATGAACTACGAATTATTCATTTTTAAATAAATTGCATTAACAAAACTTCCCAGGGATACAGACGTCTAAAGTAGACTTAACTAGTCCAACGGTGATGGCACCAAAGGAAAGAAAGGTCAGAACATTTTAAATCTTTCCTAGTGAGGAATCAAATCAAACATCCGGTAAACGAATCTGACTCTGCCCCCGGGACAACTGAAAGTCGGCTTTTGTATGACCTTTTCTTCAAAATATTCTGCTTGAGCGAAAGCCAGGCGCATACAGGTTCCCGTGACAGAGCTCATCCTTGCTACAATTTCGTTTAAAAGCATTTCCTGTGAAAATGCGATGCATTTTATGGAGTATGATGGGCTCTCCTTCTTTGTCTAAAACCATGACAGAATATGTGCCACACGCAACGGATATTCTTGGCTGCAAAAAAACTGTTTCTCTTTATAAGCCCCTATTATGCGACCGTTTCCCCCCCTGTAAATTCCAGACGCCAATCCATCCACCCATGGAAAAGCTATCCCATAACCAAAGTCAATGCACGTCTGATCGTCACTTTCAACCTCGCTTACTTAAAATGACTCGTGCATCCTAGCACCTTAAATCTTATACCCGTGAGGGGTCTGCAACAATCTCTTTTCAGCCGCAGTTCTCAGGCGCTCCTTAACGCAGGAGCCAGCAGGGCGCGAGCTCAGTGTCGGGCGTTCTTGCTTCCGCAAAATAAGAAGAATGCGGCGTAGGCTACTGCACTCAATCATTTACATAGCCTACAACCCCCCAGTGCGCATTCGACTAATGTCGAATCAGAGAGCGTGTCGCCGATACAGCAGGTCGTTATTTTCCATCTTTACACTTCCTCACTTTTGTTGTTATTTATTATCTGCAATTGTACAATTGGAAATAAATACTTAGCTTTTTAAACGCAGAGTGCTGATTTATGAGACTCTACAGTTGAAAAGAGTTGACGCCTATTTTCTGTAACTATGTTGCTTAATACTTTTTAAGCTGCCTCTAGATACAATTCAGTTCAAGATTGAAATGCGAATATGCCATTCAGGAAGGACACCTGGACACATTCGGTGATCAAAAAAAATCCCATTTTCGAAAGTGAATTATCAGCATTTAAGCAGGTCTTATTTCATACTTTTCTCTAAAACCAATGGGTGATTAAGAGAGTTTCGAGGCCATTGCTTTGATTTCTTCAGGCGATTGATTTCTTCATAACTTACCCGCATTTATCAGCAACCAGGCTCTAGAATCACCTGCTATGTCTGTGTCAATGTATTGTTCTTGATATGCTGTATTGATTTATTACTAACTGAACTGCTATCGATTTCACGGTACAACGCTTTTATTTAATATAATATTTTATTCCACTTAATCCAAATAATAGCATTTGCTTATTTATTTCGGTATTATTTTTAAACGGTATATAAACAGATCATATTTCAGAAATAGTGAAGCTAGGCTGATGATAACATTGGTTTAGGAGTGTATATGGTTTGTTAAAATGGGAAAATTCCAAAACGTGAATGGAAAATACACACGACGAAAATACACAGTGCAGCTAGCTACACCAGGCAAGGATTCATAAAGCACACAGGCCCCTTAGCATTCTTTCATCATCAAGACAGGGCGGGAACCGTGATGTGATGAATATAGGCCCCAAATGAACCGTGTGAAAATAAGATATCAATTTATATTAGATTAGAATGATCTGACATCACATTGAAATTGTGTCTAAATGAGTTGGAGCGAGTTTAATACAAATCTGTCCTCTGATTCAAGTCATTAAGAAGAGTATTCCAATTCACTGCCTCCCGTAAATTAATTAAGAGTTAATGAATGCCTTGTGAGTTCTCATTATTTCTGTATTCACTTTCTTTTCTTCACACTCATATGGACGTTCCTCCACCTCAAACATTACGGCAAGATCAGTGCAGGTCATTATCACGCCTTTTCCCCGCCCTATACATTCATTGAGAATCCTCACAGTGAAAATAATACGATGAAGATAAAAGTCTGTCTGGCGTTATCTGATCAAAGCTGGTCTTCACATTGAAAATGGCAGCATGATAAAGAGAGAAACAAATTGACCTTTTTTTTCTAGATGAGAGAGCGAGGTAATAATGTCATCACTCGGCCAACTGCAGGACGTGTGATGACAACAGAGATGGTGCCAATGTGGTGAAAAGTGATCCTGGTCCAGGGGGCCCCGGGTCGGATGGGGGCCCAACAATGTCTGGATTGATAGGGCACAATATTCTTAATGTCAGTCAGGTCCATAAATATTTAGACAAAGTTTTGTTATTTTAGCTGTCTATCACAGCATATTGGAGTTGAAATTAAATAAGTTTAAGGGGTTTCTTCTGACTTATTTTTCCATAGAGTTCAATAGAAAAATGAGTCAGGAGAAACAACACTTAAAGTGATCCATCCATATGTACTGCATATCTGGCAGCATAGTGATGGTTTGAGGCTCGTTTGATACCTCAGACCCTTGATGACTTACAGCCATTTTGCCAACCATGTATTCCATACTGTTCCAGCGTTATTTACAGCTAAATTTAGTCCCACCCCCCAATTCCCATAGAGATCCATTCAAATGCAGAGACGTTATAGTATCGCTTGTAAGAGTACCTGAAAATAAGATATCAAGAGTCATTTGATGTTGTTGGGTCACAGACATCAGGAAGTCATGGCATGCAAAGGATTATGTCACCAAATAATAAATATGATGACTTTATTTAAGTTTATGTTAATTTGTCCAATATTTTTTGATGCCCTAAAATGGGGGGGACTATATAAAAAGTGCTGTAATTCCTACACCGTTCAGATGATTTGGATGTAAATACCCTTAAAATTAAAGCTGAAAGTCTGCACTTTGAGCTCATATTCATTATTTAATTTAAACTCTAATATGCTGTGGTAGACAGCTAAAATAACAATAACTTTGTCAATGTCCAAAAAACGCAAAACATGGTGTAAGGAACACAAAACCTGGACCCCTGAGCAATGGAGAAAAGTGATATGATCTGATGAGTCATCTTTAACTCTTTTTAATACATCTGGACGGGTTTATGTTTGTAGAAAGCCTAAGGAGGCATTCAATCCACAATGTCTGTTGCCAACTGCAAGTATGGTGGTGGTTCTGTAATGGTATGGGCAGCCATTTCATGGGACTCATTGGGTCCAATGATTGCTCTCCATGGACGTGTAATGGGCAAACAATATGAAACCATTTTACAAGACCAGGTGCACCCTATGGTGCAAACACTGTTCCCTCATGATGTCCCCATATTCCAACATGATAACGCCCCCATACACACTGCTAAAAACATTAAAGAATGGTTCCAAGAACACAAGGATGACGTTAAATGCCTTCCATGGCCTGCACACTCACCAGATCTAAACATAATTTAACCTTTATGGGAAGTTCTGGAGCGCAGAGTGCAAACTAGATTTCCACCTTCTTCATCCCTCAAAGAACTGGAGACTGTCCTTTTTGAACAATGGACCAATATCCCACTACACACAGTTCAGAAATTGTATGACAGCATTCCTAGAAGGATTGAAACTGTTTTGAAGGCAAAGGGTGGGCCTATTCATTATTAGTTACTAGATATTCAGTTTTTGTAGGTGTTTCCGATATTTGTATATACGTATATACACTGCCTGACCAAAAAAAAAGTCGGCTTTGCACCCATCATGCATAGTGTCCACTGTACAAGCCTCTGGAGGCAGTGTTATGGGTGGTGCCTGGTGTTTGAAATCGTATTTACCTTTTAGGGTTGTTTTAACGCACTTGTTCCTAGTTTGAAAATGCACTAATGTACGTCGCTCTGGATAAGAGCATCTGCCAAATGACTAAATGTAAATGTTATGATCTGGGGTTGCTTCAATTGGTCAGGTCTAGGCTCAGCAACGTTATGCTGCAATAAAATGAAGTCAGCTGAGTATCTGAATGTACTGAATGAGCAGGTTATCCCATCAATGGGCATATTCCAGGATATGAATGCCAATATTCATCGGGCTCAAATTGTGAAAGAGTGGTTCAGGGAGCATGATGAATCATTTTCACACATGAATTGGCCTGACCTTAACCCCATTGAGTCAAGTCTTTGGGATGTGCCGGAGAAGACTTTACGCAGTGGTTCGACTCGCCCGTCGTCAATACAAGATCTCGGCCAAAACTTAATGCAACTCTGGATGGAAATAAATGTTGTGACGTTGCATAAGTTTGTCGAAAAAATGCCATGACGAATGCACACCGTAATCAAAGCAAATCAGGCAGTGTATATACATATATACGTATATACTGTATATTTGCAAGTGGCCCCTGTGTCATATAATTTCATGGGGTCCAGGATTCCTGGCAGCATCCCTGGATGACAATGGCTTTGCCTGGTACTACAGGGAGACGAGAGAAATAATTAAGACAGAGACTCTAAGAGAGCAGTAGGAGTAAGCTAAGACACTGGGTTCTGATTTTGTAGTTAGACCACTGGACTTGCGACCAGAACATAATAGGTTCAAATCATTCAGATCTATCCATTTTCACAGTTGCATTGCTCTGGATTTCGGCAAAGTTGACTTCAAAGAGGTCCTGTTCCATTCCACACCACCACAAACAATATTGTGCTCATGGGAAATTTCCCATAGAGAATATACTGCAGTGGTAGGCCAAAAAGAACTCTCTCAGCCAGCTCAATTTCACCTGTTTGATGACATCACAGCATGCTGTCTGTGACATCATCCAACTTGCCCTACTGACAGAGGCTGAGAAGACATGGTCATCACTAACTTCACGAAATGTAGGCATGATGAAATGGCTATTGAAAGGAACGTACTAGAGAAGGGCAAATTCTTAAGGCCTGTTATTCAGGAATTCCAAGACAGAACAAGTCATACCTTTGCATAAAAAATACAAATATAAATAAATAAATATTTCTCAGTTAAAGTAATCTGGTAAATGATAGGCTTATATCCCTCATTTTTCAGTGTTGTCCGTCTGCTATAGAGTTACTGCATATAAGCATTCAGTCCACATACACAGAGTGATGAACCAATATAAATGCACATTCCTGAAAAAAAAACCCTGTGATACATGTCTATTGCCTGTCATTTTTAGCTGCAGATTGAACCAACCTTTAATATCGCCCAAGATATAAGTACAGGTTCCGGCAGTGCAACAATGGGCCGTACTCATAACATGGAAACATAATCTTCAATTGACTACCATTTTTATCTCTTGAGAGAGAGAGAGAGAGAGAGAGAGAGAGAGAGAGAGAGAGAGAGAAACATTTACAGGGGAGAAAAAGAGACATCTTCAGCATACTCAATAATTCATATTGTTCAGTGTGTTTTTTTTTCGGTTTCTTTTTGACAGAAAAATCAAAGGGCATATTTAATATGGAAAAAAAATAAGTTGCAAGCTTAAGCTGACACTAATGTAGTTATGAACAAACCCTGATGTCATGTTGAAGTTGAGCTGCTGTAAACCTCAGACAGAGAAAACAAAAGATAGTGAAATGGCAATTGAATTGAACAATTTTGTCCTTGTATATAAATCCAGACTGCCTTCCTGATCGCAATGGGAAGCTCATTATATACGAGTTTCCCAGAGATGGATTAAGCCTAGTCCTAGGCAAAAAACTGAATTCAATGGAGATGTTAATTAAATTTTTCTTTTAGTCTAGGACTAGCCTTAATCCATGTCGAGCAAACCGGCCCTGGAAGTTTAAAACTACTGATGTTTGCTTTTCGTTTTTCTCTGCTGAAACAGTGTTAAGTCCCATGGCTGGCCGGCGGAGTTAGACGCACCCTGCAGCACTGGCTAAGGGGGACAGGATTTGAGGGAAGAGACCAGACGTCAGCTTTAGAAAACGGCGCTGAAACCTCACAGCGGTGGTCTCGTTTTCAAAGGAAGCCCGTTTGCCTGCGTCTCCCCCCGCTTCCCTAAAGGTCAGCCCTTTCTGAGTTTGAAACCGGAATATCCAATTACACGGCCAGCGATAACAAACTGGCGGCGCGACGAAGCGCTGTTCCCGTGCGATTAGCTCACTCGCTGTGTTTTTCTACAGGCTTGCCCCCCCCCCCCCCACCCCACACACACAGTCCCACTGAAAGGGTCTTTGCATCCCCCACCCCTCACCCCTCACCCCCCCCCAACCCAACACAGTCCCACTGAAAGGGCTCTTTGCATCCCCCACCCCTCACCCCCCCCCCCCCCCCCTACAAAAAAAATAAAAAAAATCCTTCCCCCAGAGGCCAGAGACCTTTTGAAAACATCAGTGTCTAATTTCACAGTACATAATTGGTTCATCGGCTATCAAAGCCAGGGCGTTTAGATTTCCGGGATAAAGGCATTATGCAGCATATCAGAGAGCTGGCTCAATCCACAGCCCTGTGAACTCAACATCGTATTAATTAGAAGCATAAACAAATCTATGATGTGTCTGTTCCTCCAGAGATGCCATTCCGCATGTGGACTAAGATACAGTCTAGCAGTCCCCAATGCGTTTTACAGAAGCTGAGGTAAGCATTTAAAGAGGCTTGTGGCATTCTTAGCTGTTTGGACAAATAACTTTGGCGGTTATTACATTTTACAATAGTACAATGCATTATTTTCCCCCACTGATTTTCTAAAAGTCATTGGAGCTTTTCCCTTTCGATTTGCAAATCTAAGCCACAAGTATCCTCTCATGGGTGTGGCCTGTCCCATCCAGAATACTGTCTAATACAGTGGTACGCAACCCTGTTCCTGGAGATCTACTGTCATGTAGGTTTTCATTTCAATCCTAATTTGGCACATCTGATTCTACTAATTAACAGCTGAACGATATCTCTAGCTGTTTAATGAGGTGTGCTTTGTTAGGGTTGGAGTGAAAACCTACAGGATGGTAGATCTCCTGGAACAGGGCTGGGGCCCACTGGTCTATTACAAACCTGAGTGAGTTTCAGGGTTTTTTTTCCCCCCTTATATATATTTTTAATATATATTTTTGCAAACTAAATATCTAGTATATGTTTAGATGATTATAGATTTAATGATTATTTATTGAGTACTCTTTAATGTTCTCCAAATAAAACGGTCTCTGCTTTTCAATCGTGCCTGAGAGCATGTGAGACAAGCGTAGCTGTCTGAGAGGGCAACAGATGCTATTGCTCTCAAGAGCCATGGAGGGGAAGTGTGGGTGTGATGTGGATATTGATTGAGATCGGCTTAAAAGAGGCCAAAGAGGTGGGAACAACCTTCAATTCCTGGGCAACCTGAATATTGGACGTTAGTATCCACAGGACATTCTGTCATGGAGTCAATAGACCAGGAGAAAAAAAAAACATTGAGTCATTAAGACAAAGGTCACAGTTCACAACACAGTCAATCCGCTATAAATCAGGTTTGCAGCCACACTGCGAGAACCACTGTAAACTAAATTGTTGGAAATCACTGTAAACACCTGCCACGCACACACAGACATGACATTCTTTCTCTCTCTGTGTTACACACACGCACACACACACAAACACCGCGTCCCTGGTTCCTGCGGAAATTGTCATTATTATAGATCATAACTCTCCACTGGCTGTTCCTATGTTTGAACACCCTGAGACTCTGATCTACACACGGAGCACGTAGAGGAAGCCGCCTTGTCTTTATCCTGGTCTCTTTTTATCAAACAAGAATCTGTTTTTAAACAGAGTCATTCCCATCAATAATCCAGACAATGGCTCTCACAGACACAATCAGAATACCGATTCATATCATACATACATATCAGAATCACACACTCCACTCCTGATTAAAAATGAATTTCCTTCACAACTTCTTTATTTGACTTGATTTGATCTGCATAAACAACCATTGACAGTCATTCTGTGAAACTACAGCAGACACTGTCCAAGGTGCTTGGCCAGGATAGGAATGGTGCTGTCCATATTAGTAAATGGCTATAGTTCTCCATAAAAGTACAAACCCATTTAACCTCCTGAAAAACTGGATGAAAGTTTTTCACTCAGGTTATCCTAGACGTTATAAATATATTCATGCAGTAATATGCACATGCACGCACCGCATTGCGGGGTATTGCTGGTAAATGTAATCTTTGCTCCTCTGATGTCAGTTGTGATGTCAGAGAACCTCTTCATATGAGCAAATGGAAATGGTTGCGTGTCTCATCTCTAATGGGATTTTACAGCTAAAGTGAATCTCACAGCCAAACTCAGCTTGAGGGAATACAACAATGCCAGAAAACAAGAGATAATACATTGGGCAGTGAAACGATAAACTGAATTTAGCCTTTCAAGGAGCACTTAGTGTAATACACACAATACTATGGTGTCACGTCCCGTGCCTCTGTGTCTTGATTTCCTGGTTTTCCGTTTCAATGTGTTTTCTGTATGTTGTATTCCGTTCTGTGTTTTCCCTTTTCCCCCATTTCGTGTCTCCACTTTCCGCACCTGATATGTGTTTGCTCATGTTTGCTTATGTTTTGTCTCACCTGTTCCTCGTTGTCTCGTTAGTAATCTGGCATATAGTCTCCCCTGTTTCTTTGTTCTGTGCCATATCATCTTGTGCCCTGCCTTGTGCTTGCCTCATTACTTTCCAGTGGTTTTTCCTGCCTGTTCCCCACCCTGTGTGCCCGTCCAGCTCCTGTTCTCCTGCCTGTCCTCATCCAGTCCTGCCCCGGTCCTGCCCGCCTCCATTTAAGCCCCGCTCCAGCCCTGCTCCTGTTCTCCTGCCTGTCCAGCCTGCTCCTGTCCTGCCCTTCCCCGTCCTAGCCCTGCTCCTGCCCTTCATCCTCCTGATCCCCTGCTCTGACGGATTCCCCGGTTCTGACCCCCTGCCTGTTCTTGGACTTCGCTCTTGCCCAGCCCTGTGTCCTGCATTGATTCCAAATAGACAAAATGTCATTAATGCTAACCAGTGCCTCTCAGTTTTGTTCTAGTAATAAGTGAGAGACGATGTCATGTTTGGTGGATTGGGGTATCTGCGTGGAGGGTATATGGGGGGTATGGGTGGATCAGGGCAGTTGTGTATCCCTTGTTTCACCGGACAGAAATGAAGAGAGGGTCAGGCCCTATATTATCTCTCCAAGCCGAGACTACACTACTATATTTCCAAAGTTACTGACATGAACCCCATATTCCCTTCAGCCTATGGAGGAATATAATCAAATCTTACATTTACACAAGCTGATTACTTTCCTTCTTTTTGGCCGCTTGCCTTCACCCTTCTAGATGGAATTTATTCTCCCAGGGTCTAATTAAGTCCACATTATTTTAACACTATTAAATGGGGATCGTGGCTGAACTTTCACCAGAATATTGTGGATTGAGCATTAATTAAAGTGCTATTATTTTGACTGCCTGTTTGTTAGATAACTCAGTATTGATTTGTTTAGATGTTTAGATCTTGCCTAAAGCCTGTGCCTTCAGTGTGACAGAACAAAGTTGTCCTATAAAGATCAAAGATATCTTCTCGCCTTCTCCACCCTCTTTGAAATCTTCCATCTTCTATCTATCTTATTCTTTAAAAAAAAAAAAAACTGCCTTCCTGTCCACGTATTAATTCTTGTGACAAAGGATTACCTATCATGGGTGTGTTACGGCCCGACCATGACACTCTCATTAACTGCTACTTGGAATGTTGGTCACTAATTGTAAGTCGCTCTGGAAGAAACTTTTTTTTTTTTTAAACATAAAACTTTGTGAAACACTGGGTCTGCTTGTGTTTCCAGAAAAACTTTCTCTTATAATTCTCTTAATACACCAGTTCCCACAATGGGAAATCCTCACTGTTTGCTGTTCATCACCTGTGGACATTTCACATAAAGTGTGTTATGGCCAATATTATTCAACACTTTATTTATCAATGTAACTTTTTAAGGCCGCTATTTTGTAAGTGTAAGAACAAGTTGTTCTCCATGAGAAAATGCAACAACTAGCACTTACAGTAAAAAAGAACATTAGGGAGTGAATAAGAACAAAAGTGTCCTTTGCATTCATCCATTGTAATTAATTTCATAGCATAAGTTGCACTGTAATAAGTCACAAAACATTGGCGGATGAGGCACGCAGTTTAAAATAAAAATAATAATTTTCCCTCTCTCAGTTTGCATTGTACTGCGATACTGCCATGCACTGGGAGGTACATTCTACCTGAGTGTGATTCAGCAGCATGCTCGTGGCGAAAATTGGCAGGAGAAGTTGCTACAGTGGCATTTTGGAAACGTTAAGCAAAAGCTGCTGTTTGAGTCAGTATGATATGCTCTGTGTTTCCAATGGAAATTGTGCTATTTTATTTATTGCATTGCCTAAGGGGCAGTGGAATCATTGCCTGTTTAAAACCAAAGACATGGCCTAGGGGTAATAAGGTGCGAGTACTCGCTTCTTATAAACTGGCTTAGCTGAAAGCACTGCCTCCTCATCAGTCCCACCCACCTTTCCCTGGCTCAGTAATATGAGTAATACCCCTCTCACAGTCAGCTACCGTGGGGTTTGAGACCTTTAGTAAACATATGAAATATTTAAGAAATTAAACATCTAAGGAATGAACGACATGCTTGTTAAATTCTTAAAATATGTTCATAACTTGTTTTTCCAAATGGCTTACCACATTTGCGATAAAGAATTGAGCGGACTGTTTGCAGGAAATATGTCCCTAAACTGAAAGGGCGTTCATGTGGGTAATGGTGAAACTCAAGAGGAAATGGATGACGTGACTCGTGCCGGTATTTACATTACGAACACATCGCCTTCATTCACTCTGATTTGTGATAGGAGCTCCCAGGGGCCGTTTCTGCTCAGCAGGTACCAATTACAGCACATTACATATTTTATTTGCTTGGCAGAACTCTTGCTTAAGGGTAACCTAGAGTGCTTACGGTTGTGCATTTGTGTTATTAATTTATGGCGGCAAATAGTTCACGAAATCAATTTTCCTGTCAAGGTTACAGAGATTCAGGCTCATAGCCGTCTGGCCGATACTGTGCATCATCTCCACCCTGATCTCTGTGAGTGACGGCTGTCTTGCATGCTAAGCCTGACCCCTGCTCCTTACCGCAACCCCCCACCACTGCTCTACACTGCTGTTCCAGCCATTGTCCTCTGATTGGATCTCCACATAGCTTCTGCGGCAGTCGCTTCATGCTGGTACTCCTGAACACAGCTCTACCCTTATACACAGCCTCCCTGGTCACCATCCCATGCTGCTACTCCTGAACACAGCTCTACCCTTATACACAGCCTCCCTGGTCACCATCCCATGCTGCTACTCCTGAACACAGCTCTACCCTTATACACAGCCTCCCTGGTCCACCATCCCATGCTGCTACTCTATACCACTCAGCTCAGTGCTTGAAGTGGGCCAGAATGGACCGGTTCGCCGTACCGAGACTTCTATGTTTGGTCATATGAGTGCCGCCACTATTTCTAGAGTTACGCTACTTCTCATAAGCTCTTTCTATGCAGGATTTGTGCGCCCCTGAACTTCTCTTTCCTTATTCCCACAACAGTCACTTTATTGTAGTCAATAATATTTAATTCAGGTGAGCACAGCACATGTCATAAAAAAACAGTTCATTACCCAGACTGCACCTTGTTACCTTACGTAGTTCCAGACATAGGTTCTGGAGTCTTGTACCATTTCCATTTTTCCTGCTCCACCATTCCTGCTTTTTTGCCTCAATGATATTTCTGTACATGTTAACAGTTGCAACAGAACATGTCTTTTCTAAATGCTAGCTTGGCTCAAAAATGTTCCAGAAGTTCTAGAACGGACCAGTACACCATACCAGGACTTGTTGTTTAGCTCACATGAGTACCGAGACTTATTTTTTTCCACTTCAAGCACTGACTCAGCTCCACCTCCACTCAACACATCAACACAGCAACTCTCACTAGAGCTCTTGAGGGGTCCAAAATGTCAGCTCCAATCCAAACTAGACCTGAGGCCTGAAATCAACCCAAGAGTAATGGACCAAAAACTAACCAAAGTTTATTTTTTCAAAAGATTTGAGTGCAACTTGAACATTCAAAACGGACTTATATTGCATGAAGTTTGGATCTCTCAAGTATAAATCTGTGCCAAAAATATTCGGGCACCTCAGCCATTGTGTGCGTACCGTAGACCTAGGGAGCAGGCATAGACCCAACCCCAACAAGAAAGGAAAGTAAAAAATTCTGGACATAATTGGGTTTGAGGTATCCAGGTTCCCTTGACCTATACTCTATTTATGCAGTTTCTTATTGTTCATTCTGCCTGTCCAGAGGGAGGGAGAAACAGTCTATCTTTAGATTGACCTCGAGCAGGCAGCACAGACCACAGCTGCCTGACCACTGGAGAGACCACGAGCCAACAAAAATTGTGCATCTGCCCAGGAGACAACTGAAACCGGAAAGGCCAGAAACTTGGAGCTGACGCCAAGTGGTATTCAACAATACAGATTAGAGCCAAACACTACCAGAAGAGATCACCCAGGGCATACAAATCATGCGAGTCTGCCTGGACTGCCTGCATTTTAATCCCATCATTATTAATCTGCCTATAGTCACTTACACGTTTTACATTTCGTTATTATAGAGCAATTCATGTCAAGTGAATCACCCTGCTTTGATTATTATGGAGCAATTAATACTGGAGTACATCACTCAGGGCCAAGCAGTAGCCAACCTGCAACCTCTGAGCTACAGGAGCAGGTCCCTATCTGCTATACTACAATGGCACCCCCCACCTCCACCCCAAACCCATCCCGACCCCAACTCCCATGCACATATACGGACATAAAAGAGGGTACAGGTGCTGAGAGCAGGCTTGTAATAAAAATAGATATGAGTGTACTTTTTTTGTGTGTACATACAACTCTCCTTCATCCTCTGACACATTCCAGTCCTCTGGAAAGGAAGGATTAAGATACGGGAGTTTATTTATTTTCTTTAAATCATTCAGTGGCCTTCATGATAAATCCGAGGCAGTGTCAGCAAATAAATAATAAGCTTCCGTTGAAGTAAAAATAATGAGAAAAAAGATCTCTCAAACTCAGAATGCATGCACCATCATTTCAACCACGTTTGCCCCTCAGAACACGATTAACAGATCCAGTGGAATAAAAGTTAACAGCAACAGTAAAAATGGGAAAAGTTGAATAATGGCGTGGCGTACAGTGCAGACGGGTTAGCATAATTACAGCGTAGCGCCTGGCTGAGCAGTCTCACTTCCTCTTGTGGGGGGGGGGGGGGGGGGGGGGATACCCTGCACGTTTATGTGATCCTTAAGGCACCAAATTTCACGGTTCGCCAGTGATATCTTATAGCGACGGTGCAGGAATGACTTTTATAATCTGTCGAAGGTCCATCACGCTGCGTGCATACATCACATCCTGACGCTGGCCCTTAAAACTACTTCACTACCTCCTCTAAATCTTACCCTCTCCTCATACCCTCAGTAGAGCTGCAGTATATCTTCCAGGGGTATTGTTACGACCGGTCTAGGGTCAGATCCTAACAAAAGATATGAGAGTGGGAGAAATTGAAAATGCGTAATACAAGCGAGCAACTCCGGTCCCTCACTGACTAACCAAAGTAATTACGGCCTATCTAGTCTTCAAAGGCTTACCAGGTAAGAGGTGGCTTTAAACGCAGAACTTCAGACAAATCAGTCTGTGGGTCTTTTTAACCAAGGTTTCAATAGATGCTCTGTGTCAGGCTAGTGTTGATCTCTACATTTGTGTATGCAGAGAGGTTGAGATCATTTTCAAAACAAACACCCTGATGACCCTCAAAGGGGCCAAGCTTCAGCTTCTCTGCTGACTGTGCGGAGGCTATTCCTCCTGTTTCATCCTCCTCCCACCTCCCTCCCCAAATTCAACTACCCTGCTCTCATCCACCTTCCTCATCTTCCCTTGTTCCACCCCTCTTTCTTCTCTTTTTTGGCCTCCCTTCCTCAGCTATCTGGAAGACACTCTAATTTAGATAGGTGGCAGAGATATGCCCTCTCTTGGTTTGTATTGTATCTCACTGATAGATCCTACCAAGTCTCCTGGAAGGGTTCCGTCTCTGCACCCCATCCCCTGTCTACAGGAGTCCCGCAGGGATCTGTACTGGGTCCTCTGCTGTTCTCTATGTATACTAAGTCTCTTGGTTCAGTAATTAATTCACATGGCTTCTCATACCATAGCTATGCTGATGATACTCAACTCTTCCTCTCTTTCCCTCCCTCTACCCCACAGGTTAAGGATAGGATATCTGCTTGTCTGACTGACATCTCTGAGTGGATGGCTACCCATCACCGAAAGCTCAACCTTGACAAGACAGAGCTCCTCTTCATGCCATACAAGACCTCCCCACTACATGACCTCTCCATCACCGTTGACAGGACTGTGGTGGCTGCCTCCCGCTCTGCAAGGAACCTGGGGGTGGTCCTGGACGACCAGCTGGACTTCAAAGAGCACATCAGGGCGACGGCATGGTCCTGCAGATTCCTCCTGTACAACATCCGGAGGATTCGACCGTACCTGACTACCTACGCCACCCAGCTTCTTGTCCAGACCATGGTCACCTCACGCCTGGACTACTGCAACTCCCTGCTTGCAAGCCTACCGGCCTGCGCCATTATGCCTCTCCAACTGATCCAGAATGCAGCTGCCCGGCTTGTGTTCAACCTCCCGAAACATGTAACCCCCCTGCTGAGGTCACTCCACTGGCTGCCAATTGCAGCCAGGATCAGGTTCAAAGTTCTGACCCTGGCCTACACTGCAGCCAATAGGACAGGCCCCGCCTACCTGCAGGACTTAATCCAGAACTATGTTCCTGCTCGACCACTTCGCTCCTCTACAGCGGGGCTACTCGCACTCCCCCCCCCTCCGTGTCAACGGCTTTCGCTCGTCCCGACTGCGGAGCTTTTCCACCCTAGCTCCTCAGTGGTGGAATTAATTTCCCATTCCCCTACGTTCTACTCGAACCCTGCCTGCGTTCCGTTGAGGCCTGAAGACACTCCTCTTCAGACTCCACCTTGACTGATATTCTAACCTAGGACCTCATGGTACTAGTTCCCTGTGTTTTCCTGTCTGTTTGTTATAGTTTATAATAGTATTTAGAATAGAAGTGTAGTATAGCTGATTTACCCACAGCTTACTGTGAACTACAGTCAACATTCATTACTAGGGATAGCTGCTACATTATGGGAAGGATGTGCTTTGTCTTGTCTGTTCTGCAGTGACCTTGATGACGTCTCTGTATGCACTTATTGTACGTCGCTTCGGATAAAAGCATCTGATAAATGAATGTAATGTATATGGCCCCCTGTTCATGGGGGCCTTAGGAGACCGGAGAGGCACAGTCACTCCACACGCACCTCCAGTTTTACTGTAATGGCTGACCCAGGTCCTGCCACCTGGACCTTTGAAATGGCTGTTTTTCCCTCGAGCGCCTTGTTTACTGTCAACGGTTGTTTCGGTTTATAACTCGCCGGAAAGAGAAACAATGCAAGTCACTTTTGTCACCTTAAAAAAAAAAAAACACGTGACTCGATGCATTTTTCTCAAGTGAAATAAAAACAAATCACTCTACTAAAGCATGAGCTTTGGCAGGTATTCCGGCGTCCTGAGTCCACTGCAGAAGAGATAGATAACGCGAACGGACGGGGAGAGAGAGGCGAGACGAGACGAGATGGCAGGCCCATAAATAAAGTGGAGTTTTTGTGCTCAGCCGGGACAAATCGTTCTTTGAGAACCTGAGCCGTAATCCGCGCTTGTAGCGGTTTAACAAGATCCTGTGGCTTCCAGAAGTCCCGGCGCCGGTGCCAGAGAAAGCTGAAGCGGCTCTTGTGCCGTGGGTGTTCCACAGACCGCTGCCCGGGTATGAGAGGCAGGGGGACGAAGTGTCAGAAGGAGAGAGAAGAGTGGGAGGGAAGGAAAGAGAAAGGAGGGAATGGGGAGTTGAAGAAGAAGAAGCAGCTGTATCATACTGTATATACTGTATGCACATGTATATTGTATTACTCTATACCTGGTGTTACTGATTATTGCTCTGAAAATACCACACAAGCTCATCTGGCATACATGTTCAAACTGGTGCTATTATTACAGTGTTTGTACACACAAGTGTCTGCTGAATAAATGTAATGTAATGCAATATATGCATGTATGCACACACACACACACACACACACACACACACACACACACACACACACACACACACACACACACACACACACACACACACACACACACACACACACACACACACACACACACACACACACACACACACACGCACACGCACACACACACCCAATACCACATACAGTCATCCCTAGCTCCAGATCCCCCATGTTCACACTAATGGAAGAGTGGATTAGTTCTGTTCATTTAGTCATTTATAGCTCCACACCTGTCTGGTCTGTATCCTCTCAGACTTATAGCAATGCCCCCTTCCCATCTCATGCTAAATGCAGCCCTGACTGTTCTCTACACCTTACAACATTCCATTCCCAGGGTTTTCTTGCGCACAGCACACCCGGACACACGCACACGTGATCGCCGAGTGATCGGGCTAATTGGCACGGGAAACGCAGCCTTTGCCTTTAACATCTTCACCTTGTCACCATCGCTGTCAGGAACCGGCCCGAGCGCAGTGCGCTGTGATTTTAGCACGTCGCCGCGGAGACGGGGAAGGTGAGACCTGCTTCACAGACAGATCGGCTCAGGGTACAGTAATGTAATGAGGAGGCTCACACATCTCTCTCTCTTTTACTCTTCATTTCTCTCAGCCTCTCTTTCCCCATGCCTCTCGATCCTCTTCTGATTGTGTAGGACAAACACACAGTGCCATGTAGCAGTAAATAATAGTAATTCAATATCACAAGAATTCCATAATTACAGCTGATAATTTACAATAATAAATAATGTTATTAAATATCGATCCATCTCTCTTCCTCCTTTCTCTCTCTCTCTCTCTCCCCCATCCTACCCATCTGCTTCTTCTGCAACCGCTGTTGCACTTCTCAGCAAAACCCCAGCACACGATTCCCTCCTCCGAACTACACATCACATTAGACCCTGCAGTCTCCCACAGCTGCTCAAAGGCCCAATTCAAATAGACACGCTCTCCAAAACCTTAATGACAGTGTCCTATTGTGAAACGCAAATTACACAAGCTGCACAACAAATTGTAGCAGTGTTAAAAAAAATGTATACAGGCAACCAAGCTTCTTTCATTAAAAACAAGACAGGCTGCTGTGATGTAAGTTCGCTGATTACGGTTATAACTCCACAGGAGAAACAATTGTGGCTAAACTAAGAAAATTTATCAAACGGTTGTAATATCCCGGAAACCTCTATCAAGTTCTGCTAATGCTGCAGACACAACTGCACATGTTCTCTGACCGACCATCCACTATGAACCATCCCTTATGAAAAAATCACATGTGAATTTAACATTTTCACATGTGATTGGCTATTTTCACATGTGAATTAAAACATTCACATTTGAAAAGAAAATAGGTCACATGTGAACTGGACATTTTCACATGTGATTGGCCATTCACATTTATACAGTATACGTATATTCACATTTCCACATGAAAATTTTCACATGTGAAAAGAAAATTCAGATAAAGTCACATGTGAATTACATATGTTCAGCTTTTTTCACGTGAACTACAAAACATTTTTTGTATTTTTCACATGTGGGTGTCAAATAATCACATGTGGAAAAACCAAGATGAAAAACACGTGTCCAAAAACCACATGTGATTTTTTTTGTAAGGGATAGGCATAGGTTTCATTTCAACTCAGCTGACATACGGCTGGACAACCTAGTCTCGCATCGTCAATTTAGTCTCACAAGCCTAGCTAGCTAGTCTAGGGACTAATTCACATAAAAATATTGGGGGTGACATGTCTCACTGTCTCCCCCCAAACCTACGTATGCGATGAACCTAGGTTAAAAGGATATGTTTTTGACTAGCAGACAGTTTTTGTGTGTGATGAAGGATATTTTAGAGATGTGTTAGGATCCTGTAATCTGTCTGTTTAGTCTGTTATTATGTTTCCTGATTTCTTTTCCTATTTTCCCGCATTACCCTCACGATTGTCAGTCCACGTTCCATGTTCCTCAGATTCCACTCCCTGTCTTTATCATTGCACTATTCGGGTGATTTTGGGAACATTCGGGTTTCCTCTGTATTTCGTATCTCGTTTTCTTCCTTCTGGCTTTATTAATATTTGTATATAATACTAATGTACTAATCATACTAACTGTTAGATTAGATTTAATACTAACCTGCTAACAAACTAACGTGTATATAATACTAACCAGCTAACCTACTAACATTAGGGTTTTAGAGTTCGCTATTAACATTACTAATTACTAATTCATCTTGAGTTTCTACCTGCAGCTGTCATTTCCCTCCTCGTTATCCTATCCCTGTATCTATCTGATTTTGCATTCTCTGCACGTGTGTCCACTTTCGTGTTCCTCCCCTCCGAGCTGTGCACTTGTCTACCTGCTAACCCCAGGCCGTTTGTTATCATTGTGTCTATGTGTATTCCAGTCCGTGTCTTACGTTTCCCCTGTTATTGTATTATTGGTCCTTGTTAACCCTCATTGTTCTCACCTGTGTACTCTCCCATTTCCCCTCCTCTTCACACCTGATTCCTTTTGTGTATCTTCTCCCTGTGTATTTAAACCCTGTTATTTCAGTCTGTCTTCGCGAGTTCCTCACAAGAGTTCTGCTACTGTGTTTCCTTCTGGTTTTCTGAGAATCTGCCCGAGTTTTCTGTTTTTTCCCCTTAGTATCTGTTTCCTAGTTTTTGTTATCCGTAGTTTTTCGCCTGTTGTTGTTTTTGTTTTGTATTCAGTCTGTTTTGTTTTCTTTTTGTTCCTCCTACGCCTCCCCGGTTTTGACCTCTGCCTGTGTTCTCGTGACCCTGTTTTTGGATTCTGTTTTTGTGCCTTTGCTCTGCCTTCCCAGTTCTGACCCCTGCCTGTTCCTTGACTACTCTTTGTATTGTGTTTTGTATCGTTGCCTGTCTCCCCGGCTTTTCGACCCTGCCTGTTTATAGCACGGATCGCTGCCTTGCCCTGCATTAAACTTCGGTTTTTTGTATTCCTGCCTGCGTTTGGGTCCTTCCCCCACCAGCCCCTAACAGAAGGAACTCGCCAGTTAGGTAAAATAACATAATAACAGCATACACATGCACACAAGCACACAAAGGCCCACACAGACACACTCAGCAGCCAGCCAGAACAGTGTAAGTGTAAGGTCTTCTCCAGAGTAATTTGATCATTTATGGAAGCTTTATAAAGCCAGCATTCCCAAGGACAAGGAAGATGTAAATTAAACAAACAACTTAATTAAAGGCAGAGTTCCAGGCAAACAAAGCAAATCGACTTTGGCTGTAAAGGTCAGATTTTATTTCCATCGCAAGTTTCAATCTCTTACAGGCAAAGAAAGAGACCTAATTAAAGACAAATGATCCCCCTTTGATTTAAAACACCTGCATCTCACTCCAACTTGTGCCCACTAATACATTATTATTAATGAGCAGTGAATCCGGCATGCTCCTCTGGGAGAGTTAACAGGCATGGGTGTGTGTGTGCGTATGTGCATGCGTACATGTTTATGTGCTTGTGAGAGGGAGATGGAGGGAGGGAGAGAGAGAGAGATAGAGAGATAGAAAGAGGTATTGAGAGAATTAGTGAGTGATAAATTTGAATGAGGTCAATGAGTTTCCACAGGAGAAGGTCAATTGAATGATCCAAACTACTGATGATATAATACTACACCTCCCTCATCACATAGACCCACACACACACACACACACACACACATACACATGCACAGGCACACATAAAATAGACCTGTTTTAACGCTTCCATGTTCCACCTACAATCATTATCGACAGTATTGATTGACATAATTAACTATGCTGATAGGGGGTGGCCATTTTGGCCCAATGCTTGCAAATCTAAAGCTCCTTCAAAGGAATAAAATGCCAGCAGGACTCTTCTTATAACTTCTGTATTACATGTGCATCTGAGCTGGCAGGTCGCTGTCGGTAAAGCCATTCCATTGATGATGGTAATTAAAAGGGCTTTTCTTGCCCATGGGTGGGAGGAATCAGAGATTATGCTGATCCTCTGAAAGTCTGATGGGAAAACACATTAGAGAAGAAAGCGTCGCTAATCAGATATCATCCCATACAGCATCCTTGAACATTCTTCACCAGCAGTGTGATCACACAGGAGACAAAGATCAAGAGCAGGCTCCCTGGGTGTCTGTGTGCGCGTACATGTGTGCGTGTTATAAACAAAATAGTTCATCATGTTGGATGTGAATGATTTGTAAGAGTAATCTCGACCGGACCCTCAACAAAAAAACACCAGGATGCCACTGCTGCCACAAATGTAGCCTGGAGCCCACTTATAAACCAATAGCCTGAAAACAATATGGCGACTCTTCTGTTTCAAATTGTTTGTGGGCTTTTTTGAGTGTAAGACTTACCTGTTACTACTATAATCTTTGTTACCATTTATTAACGCATTTGTTTATCTTAGTTAACATTCATAAACCTTAATAAACACATTAACTAATTAATGTTTACTACTGTATTAATTCATTTCAATTAGTGCAACCCTATTAAAAGTAAAGTGCAATAAATAAAAATAAATCAATAAATTAATAACACACCTGACGTAGGCTATAATGTAATTATATAAAAAATAAAGTAACAATGGTAATGCGCGAGACAGAAATAAACACCGCGCTCGTGGAGACGGATGGTAATCCAGTCGCCGCAAGCGCCGCGGATACGTCCTCGTACAGATTTCCAATAATGAACGCGCACTAGAAAAACGACCTTGTCGCCCAGGAAAGTTTTAATCGCTCAGTGCTCCCCTCCAGGTGATGAATTCTTATCAACCTTCAGAGTAACCACATTCCAGCGTGCCAATCGAAAACCAGAAATTACCATAAAACATTTTAGCGATAGCGCCGGAGTAGTGCTTGATCTACTACACTGGATTCCGTTGGTTTCTCTCACGGAAATGGCCAGGTACAGTCGAGCGCAATGAAAACTAAAACTCTTAATCATGTCTACTTCCCACGGCGATTGCCACTGGCTCAGCAAGCAAGAAAGGGACACATTTGTTACGAACAAGGAGAGAAGCAGAAGAATTTTCTCTGGCCTAAAGTTACAGTTGATAGTGACAGGGGATATTGATTCTCATTGATTTACACCTCAGGGATGAAACTATATTGAATTATAACTGGTTGTGTGGGTCAGAATGATAGCCATTGGCTTTAATTCTCTGAGCTGGTATCCATAGCCTCTGCAGTCCACTTTGGCCACTGGGCCCATGCTTATATTATTGGCATTATGCATTTGCTTCATGGATTAATATATAGCACAGGTGCTATATTGTATTTTTATTGTTCAGTCCGGATCTGTCTTGTGAATCTACCTGGACTTTATAATGTACCTAAGCAATACGATAAAAGGAAAATGTGCAAGACGATTTCAACTCTCAAAGCTCCCTGCTCCACACCACCGCTCTGCCCACTGCTACATACACCAATGACTTTTTCATATTTTACTGCTAAACAGCAAGTTGCGATCACATAATAATAATAATAATAATAGACATTGGACAACAATATAGGCATTTCCCCAACAATCTTTATACACTATATCAACCACAGTGAAAGAGCATGCTACACAAAATAAATATGGAATTTAATTATTTATGTAGCACATAATTGGAGGGTTTTTTTCAGTGTCTACTCTCTAGGTGCATTCATTGAAAGGGCCCAGTGAAAACTTGAGGGGCTCCACTCAAAGGCCCCCAACTGCCACGGACCCCAGTTCTGTAGCACCAGCTGCTCCACCTAAATCTCCCAAACTGTATATGATAGATATTTCCACAGTAGTGTGTGGATAAGAAATGGGATGATATATGAACACCAAGACTGTGGTAACCGAGGTTTAGTAGGCCATCATTTCCTCCTGCCATTAAGCAATGACGTACAAGCTTGATAGAAATGAGGCTAATTAACACGTATTAGCACATTGCCTTTATCTGTGAAGTGCTTTTATTCTGTTGACTGAAATATTAGCCATGTTTGTAGGAGTTAATTAGGACAATCATTTACAGGATAAATGCACTCAGGCTGTATGGTGTGTTACAGTATGTCTTTGTTCATTTTTCCACCTCTCCTTATGCCCTCCTCCACCAGGAGGACCACCACGGTGATAACTTCTCTCGACACCGTTATCCATTAATACCCTGATGATGGTGCGGTACTCGCCTCACCAGGGAACGAAGCTCCTCACTTATTGTTATCTGATGAAGACTGTGCTCTCTTACATTTCCACCCATCTGTTTCCCTCCCTCCCTCCCTCCCTCCTTCCATCCCACCCCTCCCACCTCATAAACATCCCAGCCCAGGCATCTTCAGATCCCAGCTGTCGTACACAGCAGGAGGAGGCCGCGAGAAAGGTTGCGTCCCGGATGGATTTAGTTCACGTTTTAATGGGCTTCTGCTACAAACTGCGCTCGAACAGCAACAACAACAAGAACAAAAAGGCAAACTTACAGCGCTCTCGTATTTTTCACTTTTCACCCACCCACCGTGCTTCACCGCTCTGCTGTGGGGATCTAATTGCTATAAAGTAAACAGCTTGACATATCAATCGCATGGGCCAAGCCTTCGATTGTGGATGTTACAGTGCACAGCTTAAGGGATGGCAGCTTTAGTATCGGAATGAAGACGCAGTATCAGTGACTGAGGGCCGGCGGAGTCAGAGAAATGGAAGTCTGAAGGAAGCATTAGTCAACACTTTGCGGGCAGAGGCACAGACAGCAACATGGTAGCAGATTGTAGCAAGAATGTAGAAAGAGCCCCCCCCCCTTCTCCAAAGGGTGCAGCAAGTTGTCAACAGTGAGAGATATTCATTTTCTCTAATTGGGCATTCCTGTCCTGTAATATTGTGTAGCTAGCCTATAATGTGGGGAATAGTCAATTGAAATAGTCCCACAGGGGTCAGTCACAGGGAATTTGCACTTGAACTTTAAAAAAATAATAAACGAAAGTAAAGACAATGCAGACTCGGCACTGGCTGTTACGCCGACAGGCAAGGATGAGGCTCTAGGAGTGGATGAATCACTAACCTCCTGCTCTGGGTTTAGGGACTGCCTCCCTGCATGGGTCTGCAGTCGTTTTGCTTTGTTTTATGTTTCATATCCGCTTACACACTTCACCCTTCGCAATCAATTTTTTACTTCAATTAAGCTCACCCCTGTCTGAAAACCTGGGGTTAAAAAGTAAGGGGTAGTTTGGAACAGCTTGGACCCCATGCAGACCGCAGAGCCAGCTAGTTAACTCCTCCCCTGCAGAGCTTCTATTCTCTCCTATTGACAACTCTCTTACCTATCTCTCTATTTGTCTGCCTCATCAGAGGTGAACAGCTATATTTGTACCCCGTGGGCATGTGTGAGAGGCAATGGAGGGGGACTGCACAGCATGCGACCCCGCAGTCTGATGGCCATTGGTGTGGGGGCACAGGTGGGGGGTGAGATATACAATGTGCAGCCTGTCTGCACCTCCTGAGCTAGACCAGAGAAAAGGAATGTCGGGGATCCATAATGTCAACCCCACAGAGAGAAAAAGGAGAATTGGGAAGTGAAGGGAGTAACATACATGATTTCCCATCATCCTTTGCAGCACCTGAAGCTTTGTGCTCCTCAGTGGTGGGGGAGGAAAATACACACAGGTCCAGCTGGAGCTGCCTTAGCAGGAAACAGGTCAAACTTTGAGTTTAAACCACAAAACAAAAGAAATCTTAAGGATTTCGGAATGGCCATTCTCACTCAAAAGGCAACGCAACTGGCCCTTTTGTGCTTCTTAATGCGCATGTACATGTGTGTTTGTGTGTGGCGTGCGTGTGTGTGTCTGCATGTTTGTCTGTCAGTCTGTGTTGGAGCCTTGCCTGAGGTGTCTTTCTTGAACCAACTTAATTAATGTAAGTACAGTTTCATTAAACCAGGTGGCAGTTTAATTTATTACAAATCATACTGATGGAATGTGTGTACATTACAGAGACAAGTTAAACTATATGGAACTCAATGAAATCAAAGTAAGTGGATTGTGAGCGTGTGTGTGTGTGTGTATGTGTGTGTGTGCGTAAGTGCTGTTCCCAGATGGTGGGGTGAGAGTGTCTTGAGAACTCCTGAGATCTGACTGCCTGGGTTCCAGGACTATTACAGAGGTTTCACGCAAACATGAGAGTACTGCGTACTGTGTATGAGAGTACTGCGTACTGTGTATGAGACAGTGGCGGCTCCTGAGCTGAAAATTGGGGAGGCAGAAAACTTCCCTTTAAACTGATTATTGGTCTTAATCATTTTTCAATCAGTTTCCTTGATTAACAATAGGCTACATCAGCGTTTAATTCACCAATTACTCAATGCCATCAAATGTAGCCAGTTCTCCTCAATTAGGCTATTAGGCAAGTAATAAAATTATTTTAACTTGCATCGCAAAATTGTGCACATTTTAATCAACATTATAATTGTGGATACATGTGCTCTTCGTTCTCCGCACTCTTAATTCCGAAAATATCCATGGAAATTAAACGATCTTAAAGCTCAGCTTTTGTTAGATAATTTTTTTAATTATTTTTTAAAAATAATCTAACAAAAGATGAGGTTGTGCTAAACCTGCAATAAAAAAGAATCTAACAAAAGCTGAGCTTTCAGATCGTTTAATTTCCATGAATATTTTCGTAATTAAGAGTGCGGAGAACGAAGAGCACATGTATCCACAATTATAATGTTGATTAAAATGTGCACAATTATGCGATGCAAGTGAAAATAATTTTATTACTTGCCTAATAGCCTCATTGAGAAGAACTGGCTACATTTGATGGCATTGAGTAATTGGTGAATTAAACGCTGATGTAGCCTATTGTTAATCAAGGAAACTGATTGAAAAATGATTAAGACCAATAATCAGTTTAAAGGGAAGTTTTCTGCCTCCCCAATTTTCAGCTCAGGAGCCGCCACTGGTATGAGAGTACTGCGTACTGTGTATGAGAGTACTGCGTACTGTGTATGAGAGTACTGCGCACTGTGTATGAGAGTACTGCGTACTGTGTATGAGAGTACTGCGTACTGTGTATGAGAGTACTGCGTACTGTGTATGTATGCAGAAGTGAAACCTCTGGCTTTCAATTACATTAATGACTTTCTGTGTTCATAGCTGGCAATGAGGTTTGGTTTGTGAGTATATGTTTTTTTTTTTTTTTGCAGGGGTGGGGGGAATATATCAGTATCCTATGTCCACCAGCTGAAGTGAAATAGCCTTGAGATTTTCAGCATCATTAGCCACCGTCAATACTACATTGTATGGAGAAAGCAATGAATATCATTGTGAAAACAGGGGGCCCATTATTCAGACTGTGGACACCCAAGGTAAAAAGCTCATAACTCACTGACAGAGGTGTGCATGGCACATGCACACCCATGCTCCTGTAGAATCCAGTTTCACTTCTCTTTCTGGAATTTAGCCTCAGATTTTCCTCCTTTTAATGTGATCCCTTTTTAATTGCTTGATTCAGCTCAATATGTCATTGGTCAGACACAGTGATGATGTATCACACCTGTATTAACAGAGCAATTTTAATAATTAATTTATCTCAGGGAAGACATTAGTCAAGGCCATACATGGATGCACACGCTCCCACATGCCCACTTGTGCACACGCGTGTGCACACACACACACACACATGCGCACGTATGCATGCACAAACACTGGGAGGGGGCAATTTCAAGACCGTGTGTTGACTAAAAATCAGTGGGTCTTTGGTAAAAACAATCAATCATACGGATGCAAAAAATTATGTTCTACAGAGCACATGAGCGTCTAGGATGAATTAAATCTTATATGTTTCATTATATAGCTTTCTCATGCATCAAATTATGTTCTCATATTCGGCACATCAGAATTACAATAGTTTATTTACTTTATTAACTACTACTATTTACTTTATTAATTACAAAAGTTTCACCTCAAAAGATGCCTGAGTGTTAAGTGGACAAAATAATGAAAACAAAGTTTTGTCTCCATGAAAATAGTCGCTCCATAGGGATGAGACTTTTGGAAGAACCTTTCATGTCACGTTAAAAAAATTGTTTTTAATTAGTCATTTATGTGTGCTGAGAAAGGGAACCTTCCGCAGTATTCAAAGCCTCCAGAGAGGACTTTGGAAGAAGATTTCTGTTAGCAGCCTGGTGTCCTTAGAACCTCTCCCTCCTCATTAAAGTTTGTTAGACCAGCACACCAGTGAATACATCAAACGTGGGTCAGCATCTGGCTCCTGCGCCTGTTTGCACGGTGGGTGGCAACCCCTTGACTCTGTACATGAGGGGGTGGGCGTGGGCACAACCAGCTCTGTTGGTGGGCCATTAGGCTCTTATGATGTCCAGCCACTAATAATTAAAAATTATGTTTAGAACAAATAGTTTGTCAGACAGGTTACACCCTGCCTTCAGTAAGAATTTCATATGACCATGCAGTAGCAAAAAAGTTTTTCAGAACATGACATTAGATTAAATAAGAAATTAAATTACATAAGACACTTTTTAGTGAAAATGTGGAAAACGGCTGCAGTTTCACAGCAGAAACTTCACCTGCTGATGTGATAATAGGTGTTACTTAAAAATTGTTATGCTTTAACACGAGCTATGTGTTGATATATCATATGAACATTTTGTTCAGGAATGATAAGTTTATTTTACCAGAGAGAGACACTAGCCCCTCTGGGGAAAAGGGAGAAGCTTTATTGCCAGGGGCAACAGACTAGAGTGTCAATCAATAGCATACCTGGAGTAAAACCTTGGACTTGACACTAATTTCATCGGACAGAGAATTCTTAAACGTGTTTAGGGGACTCGCTAAATTAATGATTAAGGCATAGGGAGTGACAAGATGGATTATACTGCCCACAACACCGCCTCAACTTTATTTCATTGGATCTCTCTCTTTCTCTTTCTCTCTCTCTCTCTCTCTCTCTCTCTCTCTCTCTCTCTCTCTCTCTCTCTCTCTCTCTCATCTAGGAGAAGAGGTTGATGTAATTTAATTTCTGAATGTACTTTTTTATGTACATGAGTTTGACCTGTACCTAAGGAAGGAAAAGGTGCCTTTAAGACTCAAAAAATGATCTCTCTCTGTTCTGTGACACTCACATACACACACAAACACAAATACACACACACAGTACATCCTAGCTCAGTATTGCTGAATATAACCACACAAGCTGGACAGCAGTAAACTAGCTCAAGGCTGAGTTTCCTCATTGCTCATCATGAAGAGTTGCCAGGGATGTAGTTGTGGAGTCTGCACGTTGGTGTCAGCTGCTGTATTGATATGCTCATACTCTCGCTAAGCGTGACAATCGTTGACAAAGGTTTGGAGGCATCAGAGGACTTCTACTGCACCAGTGAACAAAGGGCAACCCCTCCGCCCCACAGTGTGTGTGTGCGTGTGTGCGTGTGTGTGTGTGTGTGTGTGTGTGTGTGAGAGAGAGAGAAAGAGAGAGAGCATTGTGCCCTAGGATGCATACCTTTCCCCATTCCTTTATTTGGTTCTGGCAGTTGGTTGTCACCTCACAGCAGAATGCAGGGATCAAGGGAGTGAGAGTTTATTGCAGAGTTAATTACAGGTGCTGTACATAGTCCTACAGAGACAAGCACCATCTCAACTGCCAATGACCACGGTTGCATAATTACCACAGAACTGCCGGAGAGGGTGGGGATAGAGGGGAAGAGAGAAAGAGAGAGAGAGAGAGAGAGAGAGAGAAAGAAAGAAAAATAAAGAGATGAACAGAAAGAGGGACATTTTTTCCAATCATTCCCTGTGCTTTATTGTTTCTCAGTAATGGAGAAAACATGTCCATTTGTGTGAGCATGTACGTATATACACTGCCTGGCCAAAAAAAAAGTCGCACTCTAATATTTCGTTGGACCGCTTTCAGCTTTGATTACGGCGTGCATTCGTCGTGGCATTGTTTCGACAACCTTATGCAATGTCACAACATTTATTTCCATCCAGAGTTGCATTAATTTTTGGCCGAGATCTTGTATTGAAAACGGGAGAGTCGAACCACTCCGTAAAGTCTTCTCCAGCACATCACAAAGACTTTCAAAGGGGTTACGGTCAGGACTAATTCCTGTCCGAAAATGATTCCTCATGATCCCTGAACCACTCTTTCACAATTTGAGCCTGATGAATCTTGGCATTGTCGTCCTGGAATATTACGATTGATGGGATAACCTGGTCATTCAGTACATTCAGGTACTCAGCTGACTTCATTTTATTGCTGCATAACGTTGCTGAGCCTAGACCTGACCAATTGAAGCAAACCCAGATCATAACACTGCCTCCAGAGGCTTGTATAGTGAGCACTATGCATGACGGGTGCAACAGCGACTTTTTTTTTGGCCAGGCAGTGTATATTGCACATGCACAGTTGCACACACAAACATTTATACCACATCTCACTGCTCATGATCCAAAGCCCCACCTCCTCATATTTGAAACATGCTGAAGGTAGTGTTATGGCTTGGGCATGTATGGCTGCCACTGGAACTGGCTCACTTGTCTTCATTTATGATGGAACTGCTGACGGCAGCAGGATGAATCATCTTATCTGCTCAGATCCAAACAAATGCCTCAAAACTCATTGGATGGCGCTTCACTTGCAGCAGGACAAGGGCCACAAAAATCTGCAAGGAGTTTTTCAGGGCCAAAAAGTGATCCCGTAAGATCCCGTTTAAAAATTCCTACATGCATCCCACATTCCTACATGCTATAATTTCTACATGTATCACTGGATATGGAAATATCCTTGAATTAAAGCTGTCAGCATGCACTTTAGCCTCATATTCAATGTTTCATTTCCAATGTGCCGGAGTACAAACGTGTGTAACTGTCCAAATACTTACAGACTGCACTGTACATATACTATACAGTGCAGCCCATAAGCATTTGGACAGTGACACACTTTTTTGTTGGTTTGACTCTGTACTCCAGCACACTGAATTTGAAATTAAACTGTATACAGTATATATGGCTTTATGCTGGATTTATACATGTTTCTGTAGTCCTACATTTTAAGAAAATGGTAAATTTGTTTTGTGGTTGATCATGGGGTGATGCTCCGGTGAATGAAGAAACAAAAGCTTTTCAGCACACCATTGAAAATTTCTATTAAAGATATGATAGTAAATTATATTTTTTCCAGTGTGTTACAGATTGCCAGCGACAGGTTTGTGAAAGTTAAAAAATGCACAACCCTCTCAGAATCCCATTGAGGAATTTAAAGTAGCAGACCTGGGAAGTTTGCCAAGCAAATAATTCCATCCTGGAGCACATTGAGCAACAGTAATTTCTTATGTTACTTACACAGAAATCCCACAAAAACAAATCAGCTCACCAAAGCACGAAACAATCCCCCGAACTAACAAAGAGTGACTCTTCCGCACCAATTAAGAAGCAATCTTCTCTATTTAGCATTTTGTAGTGTCAGCAGTAGACAGCCATTGGCAGGGCAGGACTAGTGATTACTTCAGGGGGTAGTGTCTTCTGTGTTCAAATAC
Organism: Synaphobranchus kaupii; assembly: GCA_029718625.1. Lineage (NCBI taxonomy): Eukaryota > Metazoa > Chordata > Actinopteri > Anguilliformes > Synaphobranchidae > Synaphobranchus > Synaphobranchus kaupii. Next base: position 46,785,741 of record CM056380.1, read on the forward strand.
ATCGGAGGATAACAATTAATCCACCCAGTAATGTGCCCTCCATTATGAACAGTGTTGCCACCTCTTTAGCGGAAACCCTGTCTCATCCACCCAACCGTTTAAGTGGATTGTGCGCATTAGACAGGCCAAACAATTGACACATTTCTTATCTGAGCCAGTCAAAAATACAAAATGGTACCTGCGCCGAGGTAACACTTTGGCTGATGGGTGCGTAGGTAAAGGGTGAATGTCCATACAAAATAGATACTTGCACGCCAAACTGAGAAAAACTGAGAGAGAGAGAGAAAAAAAAACGTTTCAGTCTAGAAGACCACCATAATTTTCTGAGCCAGAGCGACTGGAGAATTACGTTGTCCAAAGTGCACATGTATAGACATCAATACCCCCATAGCATACCCCCTCCCCTCCCATTCTCTCAGAGACAGCCGTACTGCAACAATGATTGACAACAAGTGTATTTATTATTATTATCATTATGTAGTGTTAATAATATTAGTACTAGTAGTAGTATTAGCAACAGCTGCAGCAGAGTATCGCCACGTGGGGGAACGGACCAGAATGGATGCAATAAAAATGATTGGCTGACCCCCTCATATTTTCTCCTTGGACTCAAACAAAAAATGGATTCGCAAAACAAGGATATAAAAAAAAAAAAAAAAGCTTGTGCAGTTGCAAAAAAAAAAAAAAAAAAAGGCCTGAGGGGCTTTTATAAAACCTCTTAATCCAGGTGATGGGCAGCATCTGGCGTGATTAGCAATGAGCCACAACTGCTATCCTGCCTGGTCCTGTACCCTTTCCAGGACAGCACCCCAGAAGGGGCAGCCCTCTGCTCAAATTATTATGATCATTATTATTATTATTAGTTAAGTCGTATGATTAATATGCAGTCAAATATACAATTCTAAATAAAAACAATTTCCAAAGTTCAAGGCAAAACAATCATAGCAACGCTCCAGCATAATCCGCTGTTATAAAAACATGACGATGTTGCATTTATCTTTTGCAATCACAATTTCACATATACACCTACTCATTTTTGAAGCAATTTAACACTGATATTTTGAAGATACACAGTTTCATTGTGAGCTACTGTCTGCAACGGGGGCTGTTTTACATCAAACATACAGACTGCACATTCGCTCTTTCTTTCTGGATAGATCTGATTTAGTAAGGAATGCTATGTTTTTTTATTATTTGGGAGTGACAGTAGGCCCAGAGGCTCTATGTGTCCAAAGTCAATCTACTTCAGAGCGAACCTTGTTATGTGTGTGTGTATGTGTGTGTGTGTGTGTGTGTGTGTGTGTTTGTGTGCGTGTGTGTGTGTGTGTGTATGTGTGTGTGTGTGTGTGTGTCTATAAACCAAACTAACCTGCTTGTGTTTCGTAGAGGCGTAAGTCTGATGAGGAAGTATGGACATTTTATAATGCCCTGATTTTAACTGCAAATTGACTCTTAAAACCAGAGCATATCAGGGTGAACTACTCACAAATCACTCCAGCCTCAATAAAGGTGGTGCTGCATCATCAGGTCATCTGTGCGGAAAAAGAAAAAAATTCCTGATCAGGCAGGAAAAGCATTTAAGGTGAAATATGCGGCATGATTCTGCCTTTACCTTCACACTTTGCACAGAAAGGTTCACATGGGGACAGTACTGTTAATAACTGTGGGATAGTGAGAAAGGAGGGAATACGTGGTGGAATCAATCAGTGACCACTTGCCTCAATTATGTGTCTCATAATAGCTACAGGCTGTTCTCATTCCCCACCACACGGTTAACCCCAACCACAACCCTAACCCAGCGACTAGGATAGCAAGAGCCTTGGGATTGGCATTAACACAAAGATGTTTGCAAAATATCACGTAACCTCAAATTTCACACCCAAGGCATGTCTGAATCAACCATTCGCCTTTTAGTAGCCCTAGGCAAGATCTGTACATGTACCCCCACCCCCCCCCCTCTCTCTTTCTCTCTCTCTCTCTCTCTCTCTCTCTCTCTCTTTCTCTCTCTCGGCACGAACAGGTTTTGAACATTATACCCACCCATTCAAAAACAATAGTCTGGGTCAGGTAGGAAAGGAGGAAAAATGGAGGGAACAAGTGGGAAGAGGAAAAAGAAGAGGAATAAAGGTGAAGAAAGGGTTTCGGTGAAGCAAATAGTGCTGGTGGGAGCATGTGCAGGACCAGCAGCAGCAGATCGACTGTGACAGTATAGGGCACACACAGACAGTGTTACACACGCACCCATGCTCGCTCAGCATGCTCACGCACATACGCACACACACACCATCAGTCGCACACACTATATAAAATATAGTGTGTGGTATTTTTTCCCTGGAAAAATAATCCAGGAAAAAAAAGACAGAAAAGCACCAATCCAAACAAAACATCAAAAATTCTACTTGAGTTTGCTGTGTTGGTGAAAAGGTGAGTAGATCAGTAGTGGGAAATGTAAAATATGGTATATATTCACCATTCTTAAATTCAGTGGTAGCTGTGTGGAGGATGTGTGCAAGGTAGCTGCAGTGGGGACAGAGGGAGCAGGAGCAGGTGATGTAGCTGGTCCATCTTCAGGGACTGATGCTGAGATTACACTGCTGGTGACTGCGCCAGTTAAATAAAAAAAATATCCATTACAATCAATGCAAACTACCTCCACATATATACAGTATTATGTCCATCAGTCAGCTATGTTAACATTACCTTCACAGAGCGGTCCTGCCCTTGCTCCATCACGGACAGTGGACAGACTTGGGCATTGCAGGGTCTTTTGGCAAGAATGCCTGAGGAATCCCACTGCTGGACACTCATTCGATCGATACCAGTTCTATCTTTGTTCTTCCAGTTCAGTCCATGGTGACTGAAGTGATTCGCACCCTTGGCCTCTGCTCCAGAGGATCTAAGAAGATTCTTTAAAAACTCTGCTGGAGGATGAACACTGTTTTGAGGAAAGGGAGATATTTCCTATGTTTGCTCAGTTGGCCGCTTTGTCTTAACCTATTGATTTAGTGAGCAGACGTGTGTGCAATTCAAAGCACCCACAACAGCCCAGAGGAAAGCAATTTGAATACAGCTCCAACTACAAGGCACATCAGTGTTAACCGAGCACTCCCATTCATTTAAACTCTCCAGGGATGACTTGAGGAATAATGCACATTTTTTTATAATTAAGAAACAGCACGATGAATAAGCGATAAATAGCGAGCCTGACATTTAAAACCTTAACGTAATTTGCAAGAGTTCAAGCTAAAGTCCTTGAAAAATCCCTCAATATTAAACCAAGAATTCAAAAATAACAACATGATTTAATATCCTTCCTGGGGGCTTACCTGTCAGATATGGTGCATGAATGTGTATGAAACAGCTCTAAAATTGGCAGAATATACCAGAATTTCTTTAACTGGTGAATATAAATACAGTGTGAAGGACAAAAAATAGGCTGTTTTCATTCCTCTCCAGAGAAGACCTAAAATCTGATTAAAGGTGAGTGGGAAGTAAGAGAGAATATAGAGCTGAGAGAGAGGTCAAAGGTTAAATGCAGATGGGGAGGGCTTATGGAAATGAGGGTGAATATGGTTATATGTGGACAGCAAAATCTCTGCACATCCTGTGTTTGTTCTCATTTCAGTTTGTTTTCCTTTGAGTAACACCAAACACACTCATTTTATTTTTTATTTACAATTGAAATGTTAAAGGAAGCCCCATCAATAGGCTCAAATCATGCACCCCTCGTGTCCTTGTTACAATTGGAAGCAAAAATGAGATTGTATCATATCCTGATGAAAACTAAAACCATTAAATGGGAGGCGAGGTAAAAAAAAAAAACAGTTCAAGGGGAGTTTTTAAATTTTCTATGAACAAATAAAACAAACAAGTTTAACCTTCAGCTATAGTACATCCTGTGTATAATGCTTGTAGGAGCTTGACATCTAGTAGACCTGCCCCCCCCCCACAATGTGTAACTGCTGGATAGCAGTTAGCATCTACATACTACCCATCCATTTGTGAATCTTGCTCATATAGGAACTGTGTTGTAATGGGGTAACACTGTAGCTCCAGCGTCCACTCTCCCTCATACATAGTCTGCGCCATAGTCTGAATCTCCAAAAACCTGAATTGCTCCAGTATATATCCAGCTATATATATGGACACTATGTAAAACCACAAAAAGTTGTGTAAGTTTCTCTGGATAAGAGAGTGTGCTAAATGCCCGTATTGTAATGTGTATTGAGCACATTCCCAGGGTAAATGGCTCTGAAAGTGAGCATTTATAAATCTTTGGTAGTTTCCTGGAGAACACTGCTAAGTGCCTGCTCCTCTGAACTTGAAATGCTCTTCTGGACACAAAAAATAATCCATTGAAGTGCAGTTAATTTCCCCTGAGGGACAACCTGCACACACACACACCCCTAACCTGAGAACTGAGGACGCTTCCCAAAGTGAGAGAGAGATTAGTGATCGAAGGACCGCATCTCTCAAGCACACAGGAAAAAATCCAGGCGCAGCACTGTGTTAAAAACACCTTCTCCTCATTCAGTGCTATCATTCACAGTATCTTAATTACTTTTTTTTAAAATTATACTTAAATTAACCTTTAACATTTGACTTAAATCTCATGTATCATTCAACATACATTTAACATTTCACATACACACACATCACAGCTTTCATGTTGACTACATACATAAGTTTATAAATAAATACAACTTGGATACATGGCCTTATATACTATTTAAAAACCTCCAGTTCATGATACTCTGGTTATACTGAGGGGTGTTGCTAGAGACTTAGATAGGCCATACAACACTGACTTTCACACCCACCCCTGTGTTCGTTTTCATAGACGACTGTTCACAGTTCATAATCATTGGCTTTTTCACTGTGATCAAGTGGTGTGCGTACAAATTTGTGTTTGTATTTTGTAATGGGTGTGTGTGTGTGCGTGCATGTGGGTGTGAGTGAAATTCTTTGCCAGGTAAACATTCTTTAGTCATTCAGTTTAAGTGACTTACTCAGAGATAGAAATGCAATGCCCCACCAGGACTACAGGCAGCGCTTCCCTTTGAGCTGTGAGCACCTGCAACTTTACCATCCCCTAAATTACCAAAATACTCCTTACTCTGTACAGTCGTAATGTGGGAAATGCACGGCCCAGTTTGCCTGCTGAACCCCCCCCCCCCCCCCCACCCTTCCCGAACCCCTCCATGCATAACACAAAGATCGGGGACCCTCATTTGGCGGAGTCAAGGTTAATACAACCTCGACACTCTAAACTAGACACACAAATTAAATGGCTACAGATTGCCTCCAATTGATTTGCATTTGGATCCCTGCCATAGAAAGCAAGAGAAGCTATCCTTCAAGTGCTTATTTTTAGCATGCGCCAAGAAAATTGACAGTAAAACTTTCAGAGAGGATAAATGAACTCAGGCTCAATTTCCGCAAGCAGGTAACACGGGAACTCATTTTAACAATTCTGCTGGAGCTTACCCCCTATTTATATAAGTGAGTTATAGGGCATGCAAATGTAAACAACTGTATGAGTTTTCTGAAAATTTGGCTACCTTTTGCTCTTCTGTGCTGTGCTGTGCTGTGCAGAAACTGCCGAATGCCTCTGGACAGGAAACAGGGCCATTAATGCAGAGTGATTACCTTTGGCTTTAGGCATGAAATCCAGGAAGCATACAGCCAGTGATTTACTTGACAGACACTATTAACCACAGGGCTTACCTTTCCACATTTTACACAAATCCTGGAACACGTCATTACAGCTGGATTTTTACTGCCACTTAACAGGTTCGAGGTTGTTGGGCGCTAGTCCGCTATTCAACAGGGCAACACTGACCACTTCACACTGCTCCCTGAACACTTAACATGGTTACAGAGTGTTTAAAACAGGGAGCAGACATGTACATGGACAGACTGTCCGTGGACCTTTGCCTTTCATAATCGAGCGAACCAACCATCCCTTTGTTGACTACATTTCCCATATTTTTTGCAGGCAAATTGCAAACAACAATGGCGTTCTTCATGGAATAACCGATGCACACTGCTGAGGAAAAAGTTAAAAACTGTTTTCAACCATCTTCTTGCCCCTAATTTTGAATATAAAATCACCTGTCCCGTGGTTGACACATCCAATTTGGGAAAGTACAGAATGATATGTGCCATCTGAAGCACATGCAGTCAGCCATTTCCTCAGTCTTTGCTCAATCAGCCTCATTGGGTTGTGTATCACACTGGAATACTGCATTTATTCATAGCTGCTGCATGCTGACTGCGGGCGTCTATTTGAACAGACCCGTTGAAGTGTTACAAGGTGGGTCAATCCTGTGGATTGCTGCCCTTCCCACTTGGGTGACACTGCCAGCGATAACACACCACAGTGTAATGGTTACACAGGGACATTTTTGGACACTGGCTTTCTGATCATGAGACTGGGCCCCCTGCAGAGTCGTTCATAATTAACACTCCTGATCAGACTGAGGCACAATGGAGTGTCTGTACCCTTCTTCATGTGACTCTGAGATGAACACAGGCTGCTTGATCAATCAGGTAGCGGGTTGGGCAGGAACACCTCCCTCTTTAGAGAAGGAGAGGGGAGATCCCAATTTAACACACACACACACACACACACACACACCCTGAGGTGATTGCAAATAGCTGGTCCATCTATATTTCATTGTTGGTTCCAAGGGAATGAGCCAATCAATTGTACCCTAAAGCCATCTACCAATTGGGATCAAAGGAACGGGTTCGTACTTCTCAGTGACTTTTGAGCATAAAAACCCATGAAACTTTACCAACTTTGCTCTGATGGGAAAGGTGAAGCCTTACCCCTACCAGACGCACCCGGATGGCTCTGATGGGAAAGACGCAGTCTTACCCGTACCAGACGCACCACTGAACCCGGACGGCTCTGATGGTATAGACGCTGTCTTATGCCTACCAGATGCACCACTGAAACCCTGACGGACTTCTGCGTTTCCCAACCCACATCTCGCCTGATCATCGAGACAGAGTTGGCCTGCCACCATCCACAGAATAAACCAAGCTGGTTTATTCTCAACAGCTGTTTTGAGGACACGTTTCTTCAAACTGTTCCTCTACTGTCTCCCTTGCGGCCGAACCCAAGTGGAGACCTGTGCACGTCCACGTCGACCTGACTGGAAACCTGTCGTGACCCGACTTCGGAGAAGAAGTCTCCAGGAGTCCACGCACCTACCGGGACCTTGGATCAGCTGACGAGCTGACATCACTTACGGAATCGGGACTGGCATCCCTTTGTTACCGTTAAGTATTGAAACACATTTTATTTAGCACTGACATCAATTGATAGGCTAGCATAAAACCTGTAATACCCAGTTGAGGTTATTTTACTGCTGGTTCCTACTGTTGTTTGTATTTTGTTTTGCGATGCGCATTTCAGTCGGGAATAGCCAATTTCCCTGACCTTATAGTTTTACACTGTTAAAACTTTATATGTATGAGACTGATAAAACGAGCTAACCACAAAATATAGTTTAGCGTGTCATTAACCCATAACACAAACTAACCTTTGAGACTGTTAGCTTCTATATTTAGCCGTCACATAATTATAATTTCCTCTGATTAAGATTAAGTCATAGAATGTTATATCAATTATTGTTTCTATTATTCAGATATTCATAGTTGTAGCCAATAAAACATGTCATTTTTCCAACCCATTGTCGTGTCTACGTTATTTCACTAAGTTGGGCTCTATTGACGTATAGAATTCTAATTGAGTGTTGAACTTAATTAATTCTGAATAAAAGTGACCAAACCTCATTACAACAGCATGGGCCACAGTCTGCAAGCTTTCAAAACTTTTATCAGGAACAAATAAGTTTTATAACGAGTACATGGATTATTAATGTCCTATTCCCACAGACAGCTAAATACATAGATGACAGGGCTTAATGAAAATTTATCAACATCATTTCAGCTGCCTCAGATCCACAGGGCACACTACACCGATGGCAGTCTGTCAGTCATGAATGCCAATCCTGTCACATGACTCCCCATGTGAGCATTCCCTAAGACCTACACTTCCTGACTCATCATTGTTTCCACCCAAGCTGTGGAGATATTCTACATCTGCAGCCAAAGTGTGTTTTCCACATCATTTAAATTAACCCGTACATTTTTATGCCTCAAGAACAAGCCCTTGTTATGAACTCAAAGACAGTTTAATAGGATTCTGAAATGTACAGACTACAGACCATGTCCATCACTTTTATTCAGTGAAAATTTTCATTTGCTTCTCATAATTGGTCAAGGAATGATGGAGTCCACCAACTATTATGAGAAGCATTACCGAAATTTTATCTAAACGGCATGATTCTAGACACAGCAACAGCAACTAGATAAAAAAGGACTGAAATTAAATTAAATGAAAATGTGGGCAAATATCTCAAGCAAAAACTTCAGCCTTCATCTATGCCCTTGCCCCAATGGAGCATTGAATATTGAATGTACAGGGTAGCTGTCAGTTTCTGAACAAAGTTAGGGGTCTCATTGTAAGGTAAATCAAATTCTGTGAAATAGCTTTAAAAAACAGACTGAAGGTAAAATTCAGTCTTGGGTGCAGAGCTTGTGTTCTCTGTGACTTCAGCACAGGTTGAGGTAAGGTGAGATAATTATTTTTCTTTATCTCCCTCTTCCCATTATCGGCATGAAAAAATAATCCCACTGGAGTTATCTGTGTCCTTCTCTCTCCAAGTTTCTTGTTGAAGAGAAAAGGACACAGAAGAGTAAAGGGACAGAGAGAGTGAGCTAGAGGGGGGAGAGAGAGAGAGAGAGAGAGAGAGAGAGAGAGAGAGAGAGAGAGAGAGAGCAGAGGAATTGTTCTAGTCTCTCAGTCTCTTAGGGAGTCTCAATCACACTAATCCACTTAGTTTTATGGTAATAAAATTAAAGCTAATAATGGCATTACGCAGAATGCTAAATCATTTTAAACTGTGCAGCAGAAAGATGGAACAATGTTGCATGCTAGGGATAGAATGACATACAGAGAGGGTTTTGATTCAGAGAGATAGACAGTATGTGTATGTGTATGCACATATGTGTGTGTGTTTACAGAGACACTGTCCTTGTAAAACACAACCTGAATTGCTGCTGTAAGTGTGCAGCTGTACTGTGTGAATGCAAATTATGTACAAAAACTCAAGGCAGTGAAAGCCACCATGGATAGGTGCGCACATAAAGAGAATAAATAATGTTACAGGATAGAGATGGAAAAATAGAAGGTGGGAGGAGAGAAAGAGAGAGAGAGAGAGAGAGAGAGAGAGAGAGAGAGAGAGAGAGAGAGAGAGAGAGAGAGAGTGAGACTGTGAATCTCCGACGTACAGATAGGACTGCCCGCAGACACTGGAAGAGCTCCAGAGGTTCAGACCACGGCAGAGGTGATGATCATGATCAGTCTAATGGGGCTGCCAGCTGTCCCTGAGCCTACAAGGTGAAAACCCCAAGAGCAACCCAATTACCATACAGAGATAGCCCTGATTTTAACCCGCATCTTACCCAAGCAATTTCACAAGGTACACTGACAAGGGAGAGGCGGGGAGGGAGGGACAGAGTGAATGAGAGGGAGGGAGAGAGAAAGGGATGAGTGTGGTTTGGCCTTGATTAGCGAACTCAGACTGCAAGGGGGAAAGAATGTAAATACAACTTGGAGACGTCCACCCTCCCTTCCTTACACACAGACACACATGCACGCGCGCACACATACCCATCACAGTAATAATAATAATAATAATAATAATAATACTAATAATAATACCTTGCATTTATATAGCACTTTTCTCACGCTCAAAGCGCTTACAATGATGAGGGGGAAACTCACCTCAACCACCACTAATGTGTAACACCCTCCTGGGTGATGCACAGCAGCCATTTTGTCAGAATGCTCACTACACATCAGCTGAGATGGAGAGGGAGAGAACAATTCTAAGCTAATTAAATTGGAGGATGAAAACACAAGTACATATGCATGCATGTACACACAAAACCACGCACATGCTCATAAACATGCACACACAACACACGCACACATGCACGCACAACACACACACAAACGCACGTACAACACACACTCACATGCACACATACACACACAAATACTCACACACACATGCACACAAACACACACACAAAAACACAGACACACATTCACACACACACACACACACACACACACACACACACACACACACACACACACACACACACACACACACACAGACACACCTATGCACACACACACACACACACACACACACACACACACACACACACACACACACACTGCAGGGTCTCATTCTAAAGGAGGGACATGGCATCTGACGTTCTCAATGCTTCTCTTTGACAGGTAAAGGAGAGGTGAAGGACCTCTGCAGACAAATGGGAAAGGACAGGAGAGATTGTTATTCAAGTGACTCAAATGCTCCCCTGCACTGGCAACAGGGTCTGTGTTCCTGGCAGCTGATGAAGGTATTAAACTGAAAGAATTTCAACCTCAATGCTGTTCAACAAATGCACCTCAAACAGATGAGCGCCACTACATCCTGTCGTCAAATTGAACATTATCAGGGTAGTGACAGCATCGCTAACCAACCACCCCCGTGGCCTTTTGGTTAGAGTGCCAGTACCAATCCAGAAATATGGGCAGGGTTGTACATTGAGCATCATCAGGCCATAATACCTTACAAATAGTTCCCACAGAACGTCAGCGTCACAAGAGGGTGTTATTCATCAGCTTTTTCACACCACAGAAATTGTGCGCGCCAGTAACATTGGGCATATTGAGGAAAACACTTTTCTCTTTCTCTGCCAACTGGATACCAATATAACAAACCATTTGTGATGATTTCCTTTTTTCTGCTGATAACGGTTGTACAGCATTTTTGGTTGGTGGTGAGGATGAGGATTCAGTTGCTTCCTACAGGTCTGACCTGAAGGCGCGTTGCGTTGTGACCTGATGTTGACCGAGGCCTAACATGTAAAAAGAAGGAAGGAGAGATGGCGCCCGTTTCAGATCATCGGTTCCACCTGAGCAGTGCTTAAAAGGTATTGATCCCTTCAAGACGGACACAGCTGTGGACCAAGCCCCAGGTAATGCCGGGCAGGATCGATCGAAGCCTGAGTCAAGTTTCAAACCCATCTGACATTCTGTCTGACAGGAAGTGAGAGAATTGGGAGAACCCCTTCGATCAATAGACTCAGGAGCATTTGGGGGGAGGGGTCGCCCTTGACTCCCTAGGATAGCTTTTCTGTGAACTTACTTTTCTTCAAAACCGCAACAACCCTGCTCGTGGATCTGCCCGGATGGTCATGGATTCAAATCCCAATTGTGCCGTGGGGCCCCTCAGCACAGCACCGCTCCTAAAAGACTTGAGTGGAAAACATAATCTAAATCAACGATGTGTAGAGAGTTACACTGTATAATGTGTACAGACTTACTAGGAGTCATCAACCCTTAGAAGATCAACTGTCAATCAGGTAATAAATACCATCATGTCATTATTAAGTCACATGCAATTCATTGTTCATCATTCAAAAAGACCGGCCAAAGACCTTTTGCATGTGCAAAGCCTTTTAGCACATGCAAAATGAATAACATGACCAATGATTGGTAGGTATTTGTTTTGCACCAATCATTGGTTGTGTTATGGGTTTTACTTGTGCTAAAAGATTTTGCACATGCTAAAGTTATTAGTAAATGAGGCCCTCTATGTATTATTTATCTCTGTAAAAGTAATATTATTCTTATTTAGGTTAGAACAGGGGTTCTCAATCCTGGTCCTGGGGGACCCCTGTGTATGCTGGTTTTCGTTGCAACCGCAGTTGCAGTCCCAGAATTTTAACAAGCTGTTAATTTTTCTTAATTAGGTGCTTTTCATGTTTGGAGGAATTATTCGCCCACTTAAGACACATTATGTCAGAAATAGCTATGCATGCCATGTAGAACAAACTCCCCATGTTCACATTGTGCTTATTGTGCTATATTGCAACAATTACATAAGAAAAGGTTACAAAATAATGTATTTTCACTCAAATGAAAGAGTGAAGTGAATCAATAGGCTCCTAATTAGGTTGTTGAACACATGTGTTTAACTCAATTTTTTCTTTAAGCTTAAGACAATGCAGGTTTGGCTCGTTATCATTTGCTTTGTGTTTGAATTCGTCATTATCTACGAAATGGTTAATTTTAGTGGCCATGTGTCCACACTTTCACCAATTAGGAGCCTATTGATTCAAATCAGTCTTTAAATGGATCTGTTAAATAATTTTCTTATCTTTTTTAAATAATATAGCACAATGTGAACATGGGGTGTTTATTCTACATGGCATCCATAGCTATTTCTGATATAATGTGGCTTAAGAGGGTGAATAATTCCTCCAAACATGACAAGCACCTAATTAAGAAAAATTAACAGCTTGTTAAAATTCTGGGATTGCAACTGCGGTTGCAACGAAAGCCAGCATACACAGGGGTCCCCCAGGACCAGGATTGAGAACCCCTGGGTTAGAAGGTAGGGTAAATGTCTGATTGGATATAGTTACACTTGTTAGGAACTTCCACCAAGTATTAATTAACAAATTAAGGGCCTGATTTACTAAGACATTTAGCGGGTGCAAAACGATTTAGCACACGCAAATCCAATAACTTGACCAATAATGATTGGTGCAAAACAAATTCCATGACCAATCATTGGTCATAATATTGGTTTTGCATGTGCTAAATGGTTTTACCCTTTACATCCACAAGAATGTGGTCAACAGTCTCTGAATTCACATTCCACACGAGCAGCCAAAGGGATAAAATATGGCACATTCATATAGCACTAATTAACAAAAACCTCTCTTTTAGCTGCAATACCTTTTTCACCATGACCACAGGTCTCTTGGATGAGGAAAGCTTCCCATCTCTCTTTAAAGATCCCCTTGATATCAATTTTCATGCAGTATATCATAATTATTAGTGTGCAGAGTGCTGGCCTATGCAGGTTATGGACAGACCTATGTCATTAATCATAAAATAGCATCATAGAAGTAGCTCACTTACCATAATAATTTTCCCTCTCACTTTATTTGATATGTGGTGTGCATTCTTATGCAAAATGGCTGCCGTGTATTGCCCGGGTGGGTTCTATATATTAGCGGCGGTTGAGGAGAGTTTCCGTCATTCACTGTAAGTGCTTTGAGATTGTATCATTTGCAAATGTATATAAAAGCTATGCATTATTATTATTATTATTATTATTATTTCTCAACAAAAACAACATTGAGGCAAACAATAAGCAGTGTTTCAGGGACCCACCCTCACTGCTTAAAGCTCTTAGTTTTATGGCATTATCGGCGCTGACTCCTGAAAGCGCAGCACTTCACAAAACATAATTATAAGAATGATTGAGATTTGTTTTGGTGCAGATGAACGTTTGCGAGCTCTACACAGCCTACAGGGAGCAGGGTGCACATTCCAGATGGGGACATCTTTCTGAATTGCGAATTGCATTGCGGAAGACATGAAAACTGTCGTAGAAAACAAGCACCGGGGGCCTAATTGTAGGCTGAGGCTAAGGAGGCGAAAGCAAAGTGTTGCTGTTTGATACAGAGAGAGAATTTGATGATTCCTGATTCCTCTGTGCGGGAATTCTGGCCGCACGTCACCCCAAAACAAGTGATCACAATTAAAAGTGTTGCCATGGGGCTGAGACACCCTATGCTCTTATTTTGAACATTAATGCTTTGGTCTAGACAGAAGAGAATGCATTGCGTAATTATGATTTCATAAATAGAGGAATTTAATTCCATGATTCACCCTTCATGAAGTGACAGTGACTCAGCTCATCTTTTTTCCCTCCAAATATTATGTTCATGTAAATACAATGGGAAATGCAGGAAGAAGGCTGAAATGCTCTCCTGTTGAGCTGTTTGGCCTTTTGTTTGATGGCAACCTTTAATTACTAAATTGGATCTGTTATTAGGTGCAATTATCCCACATGAAACATCAGTCAGAGTCCAGGATCCGGCTGCTCCAACATGTGCATGATGATGATGATGAGGATGACGTGTGTGTGTGTGTGTGCGCGTGTGCGTGCATCTGTGTCTGTGTGTGTGTAGAGCGGTAGTAACTAGCAAGGGATAGCATGTTAAAAACAAAAAAGCAAATGTATGAGAGGCAAGCTGACAGAACACAATTTTCAAAGTTAATGACATGGACTATTGCTGTTAATATTGAATCTGAGACACTGTACAATGCTTACAGTCAGCATGCGTTTCATTTGATTAATTATACGTGTATAAAGTGCTCCTACAGCAATACAGAAAAGTGAATGCCATTGAAATTGAGTCATATTATATAGTTTACCTGTAGAGGTAATACGGGATGTAGGATATAGGATATATAAGGACATAAAGGCCAAGGTGAATGTCAAATCCTCACTGACATACTTAATTTCAGTCTGACACCATAGTGGAAACACATCCAACTTGTGAATGGCAAAGTATGGCAGATTTGTTCTGTACATTACATCATAGTTGGGCATCTGGTTCTAACGGCAACGGTTGGTATTCTGACAGGGATGTTTTTTTCCTGAGCCAGGAAAACTTACAACTGAAAGAGTTTCACTCTTCAGCCCTCTGCTGGAAATCTACTAAGGAGCTGCTCAACTATTAGTGTTTCACTTGCGCCATCTAGAGGAGCGAACAGGCCACATTAATACAATTCAATTCGACAAAGATAGGCCTAGTTCGAATGCAAAAAGATAGTGAACCGTAATCTTCCGTTTCTCTTCGTGAGGATTGGAAGTTGTAAGTAAATAGACCTCAAGTTTTTTCGAGATATGAGCAGGACCGTTTCGGCAGAGTTAACCGCAGAATAATTGTGTACAGTAGCCTACACACATAAGAAATTTCACAGACAGCTAGGATATTGTACCACTCCTATAATCTGACAATCAGATAAAGGATAAAAGCTTCCGTACAAACCAACAGTCACAAAGCCTATCCAAAACTATGAATAATGCAAAAATAACGCGAAATAATTAATCATAATTCATTCAGCCATTGTGTATGAGCAAATCACACGACCGAACTGTTTCATCACTGTCTTGTCACTAGTGACGTGCGAGTTTGAACGAATCGTTCGAAACGAACTACTCTTTTTACTGACTCAGGATTGACGAGTCCTCTCCTCCACTAACTCGTTCACTGACTCGCCCCTCCTACCTGCTATCCTACTTGCTAATGCGAACTGCGAAGACGAGGCGAGACAACGTGTTACTCACACTATTGTGCAACTCTTATATTAACTGTATTTGTGGAAATGTATCAAGTAAATCACTGTATTAACCTAGCCCTGTGAGAAAGCAACCACTTTGGCGCTTGTTTCCACTCCGTACTCGCTCTCCCTGCCCTGAGCTGAAGGTCTGGCTGCACGAATCACTCACTCACTTGCTCTTCCAGCCCGCCCGGAGCTGTCTGACTCGGGTTGCACGAAACACTCACTCACTCGGTCACCCAGTACTTGCTCTCCCAACCCCGGAACCCGCCCCCTGCCCTGAGCTGAAGTTCTGGCTGCATGTAGGCTACGAATCACCCACTCACTCACAAGTTCCATGCCACAGTCAGTAACCATCCATTAATTTTAATTTGTCCCTTTTTAGTAGTTTACTACTCAATTCTGATGAAATTCAACAGTCTGTAATTTCTGATTAGCAGGCTGTGTGATGCCGTTCTGATCTATGGGACTAACTGCAGTTCACGTCTTTTAAGCAGAATGACGGACTTTTTTAAACGGAAACAATAAAACTATTTCAAATATTTTCTTCACCTCAGAGTTGAATGCTGCAGTGTGTGTTGGTCAGTCGATCTCGTTTGTGACGGCTGGAGTTCGCTGCTCCGCTCCGCTAATGTTAGTCTCTGTCTGACGGCATAGAAAGTATTCGCAATATACTTGCGAATATACTTGCCTTCATATTTGCACTCGTTGGTTCTCGGTTAAACTCGAGTTGGGCAGCTCTGACTCGCACTCACTGATTCGCTAATTCGTGAGTGAGAGTAGCCTACTGAGCAAGCCCCCAGAACATCGCCGGGCTTTGAAGCCAATTTAGTGGTAAAACCGTGTAATTACAACTTCCAGGTCCGAAAAGCAGTTTTCTCACACAATCTGGGAAAAGGAGCGGCTGTAAAACGGTGGATACATTTTTTTGAGCGTCACAACCCCCGCGAAATAACTCGTTTCACTATCAGAATTTGATCCATTCATTCCGATAACATTTGGAAAGTTTCGAAGAGCCGCACTATTAAATAATTTTATCCCATTCAGGAGGGCTAAACCGGAAGTTAGACTGACTTGATGACTCGAGTGACTCCAAAACCCGACTCTCTTTGGTGAGTGACTCATACAAACTCGAGTTAGTAAAAAGAGTCGAACCTCCCATCTCACTGCCCAAGCAGGTAAAGATCACAGTTCTGTGGTAAAGACATGCAAAACATAAAGCACGGCTCACCATTGGCTGCATCCGTCTTAAAACTCCTCCCCTCGTTTACCTCGTGGTTCTTTCCCGCGAGCGCGACAAGTACGTGACGTGTTCCTGTCGGATGTGAATGAAGCTGGGCGCAGAGCTAAGGGGCAGAGCTGCTGAAGAGTAGAATGTAAAGAATCTTAGCGAAAGACAAAAACGGCTTTCACTTAAAAAACAATTAAAGTAAGCTAAAAAAAACAATGGCCAAACAAAGCACTATCTTTAACTTCTTTTCGAAGTCGCCGCCTCTCACCAAAACGAAACCCAGCCCTTCTCCTACCGAAGCAGATCTCCCATCCTCGGTAAAGAAATTGAACAGTTCTCCGAAGGAGGCGGCGAAACAGGACCCATCCCAGAGCACTAAAAAGACCCAGGCGAAAATTAACAAAACTGCCGCCAAAGGAGCTTTCAGCAAACTCTTTGAAGGTAAAACACCTTCAGTAAAAGAGAGGTAAGGATCACAATATTGCACATAGGTTAGCTGGTTTTAAAAATAAAAAAAGGCACGAGACTGGATTTAGCTATAGCTTAGATTAATTTGGCTAACGTTAGCTAGATTATAATAGTTAACATCATTAGCGGTCTAATTACATTTAGCTAAGTGTTCGCCTGCTAGTTTAACACCGGGAGATGTGATTGTGGTGAAGGTTGGCTTGGCTAACTCCACTTGGCTAACTCATCATTATAACGTTAGCTAGCTACATTAAGGGTTGTTCACTTTACCTAGCTTGCTATAGTTGGTTAACGTAGCATGCATGCTAACGCCGAAATTGAGAGAAACTGCTGATTTAACAGTGTTGTCACTTATGTTAGTCCAGAGGATGCAGATAGTAGCAGGATTTGTGCAAATCACTTTGTAGGTTTCTAAGTGCACTGGGGGGACGGGCCCGGACGTGGCGGGAAAGTATGTAACTCAACACCTGCCAACATTTGCGGCCTGCGATGAGTATAGTAGCATGCATGCTTGTCTTTGTTGTGGTTTATAGAGCAGTGATATTAGCCAAGCAGCTAAACAACACAGTAGTGCATATGCACCGTTTACAAAGTAATATGCATCACGCGTTTTGCCCTCAGAACTGAATATCTTGTCACCGTGTTGTCAAATACTCTGGGATTAGTGTGTGGGGGCATTTACCCGCGTATTCCACAAAGCGAGCTAAAGTACCCTGCTTCAGATCTCATCTCACGAGAGTCTAGGTTGGGAGTAAGCCAATTTGAGATTTAACGTTACAACATCATTTAAGTGTTCCAGGTGTTTTGTATAACATCAGATT
This sequence comes from Synaphobranchus kaupii, assembly GCA_029718625.1. Classification (NCBI taxonomy): domain Eukaryota; kingdom Metazoa; phylum Chordata; class Actinopteri; order Anguilliformes; family Synaphobranchidae; genus Synaphobranchus; species Synaphobranchus kaupii. The sequence goes on from CM056380.1 coordinate 46,803,562, forward strand.
ATATATTATGTTATTCCACAATTGACATTGTTGACAGGTGTCGCACTCATGTCAGTAATACTGTAATTTTGTGCCAACTCAGTTCTCTTTTAAACAAAATGTCTTCAAGCCAGAAGGCAAGGCTTACAGACACTTGCTTTGCACAGAACTGTCATGCTTTGGTTTGCTCTTCTTTTTTTTTTTACAGACAGTTTGAGCCTCTCCTGTACCTAGTATGTGGTTCAGAAACCAGGTTACTAAGAAATAGTTGTGGGTGCCAAGAAGAAGGATCACAGATGCATATGTAGTGAGGGAATTAATCTGTTAGATCAGTTAACATAACATAATGATGAACAGGCCATTCAGCCCAACAATGCTCGCCATTTTCCTACCACTATAGGGTACCTAGTGCTCACCGTTTACCTACGAACTAGATAGTATCTAGCACCGTATCAAGCCTGGTCTTGAAAACACCCAGAGTTTCTGCCTCAACTACATGACCTGACCAAGTTGCCAAGACGGGGCTTTCATTCTGAAGCTCACTTCCTGGTTGGGCTGGGAGCGGCAATTGTGCCGTTGCTCACTAGCGCCACTGCGACTGGCTCCAGTATAGGTCTTTCACCATGTAAGTCAATGGCAGCAATGTGGTCAAAATACTTAGTCAATAAATTTTTCCCACAAAAAAATGTCATTGCAATAGGTGCCTTTCCTTCATCTAATGCCTCTGCATGTGCTGATTTTTTAAAAATATTGTGTCGTTTGGACAGGGTATTAACATTTGTTCAGGACCAATCAGAGGGACAGGTTGAGTCGTCTTCGGCTCCACGGAGCAGACACGGTTTGTACAAACGGGCGGCGAAAAAGACATCCGGAGCCTCAATTCAGTTTTTACGAGGCTGTGGAAAGGCAGTGGGTGACGTCACAGTGGCTTTGTCCATATTTTTATACAGTCTATGGACCTGACAAGCAGTAGAGGTACAAACTCGGGTTTTTTTTCTGTCATAACGTGCACAGTCATGCCTGTCCACCACCACAACCTTTTCCCCAGAGACGGGCATTAACAGACTGTGAAACCTCCTTCAGCCCACAGCCATGCTCTTTCAGTGCGGGTGCGCTGGTGTGGGCCAAGCTGGAAGGGTACCCCTGGTGGCCGTGCATGGTCGTCCCGCAGCCCCTGAGCGGCCAGCAGATGAGGGGACGGGGGCGGGACCAGCGTCTGCACGTCCACTTCTTCGACGAACCACCGACCCGTGGCTGGGTCAGCGTGAAGTACATCCGGGAGTTCAAAGGTGAGGGGGGTGTCCTTGCCAGGGTGTCAGAAATGCTTTAATACCATTATTTGGCATTGTACATGCAATTCGCAGATTTAAATTAATTGACATTAATTTGAATTAATTGAATTAATAATCTTTCCTAGAGGGTACTTGTGTGAATGCCATTGTGTTCAGTCACGATTAGCACAGTGCACACAGAAAATCTAGGGCGGCTTGGATTCCCAACACTATACATATAATGCATTTGTGAAGCTGGGTTTATATTTAAGCCGTTTGAATTTAACTTGATCATTGGCAGAACAGTGATGTCACATGATTCATACCTGGAACGTGCTGAGTACAGGTTTAACTCCAAAGCTACTGTACAGTGGTGTCCTTTTCACCACAAAGCCTTGCTTTCCACAAAATGGCCGTTATTCCTGTGATGAGTGTGTACGGTCTCCCCTCACATAGTGGTTGCGTAAGTTTGGAGAGCCAGTGCATCTGCATTATGGCGTCCGGTCATAAGCCGCGGTTTCAAATAGTGGTCCATAGATGACCAGCATTGTTCTAAATTCTTTCGATCGGGGGTCCTCAACATTGGTCCTGGAGAGCCACAGTGTTTTTGGTTTCACCTTAAAATCGGCACCCAATGTTGACCGCAGGAAAGCAGGCGAGAAGACACTCATCAGCTCACATAATTGAGTGCTGCATAAAATCAGCAGACCCCGTGGCTCTCCATGACCAAGGTTGGGTTGAGTTTGCTTGTTTTAACGGAGGTTGCAGCCGGTGAACTCACCCGTTCTGTTGGCCTCGCGGCCGCGCTCCGCTCTCCCAGGGTCGGACAGCAACGACGCGAAGACGGGGGGCGTGTTCTTCAGCGGCAAGCCCGTGATTCGCCGGGCGATGGAGCTGGCGGACCGCGCTCTGTCCGACAGCCCCGAAAAGAGGCTGCAGATGCCCCTCTGCACAGATCCATCGGAGGATGAGGAGGAGGAGGTAGAGGACATGGAGGTTAGTTTCATGGTCCTTTAGGATCATACTGTCTGTGTTCCCTGCAGGGTGAGACAGAGGTGCTGATTTATGAAATGGTTTAAATCCAGACATTGTACAGCATCATAGACGGGTTTCTTTTTATTTACTGTTCACCAAACCTAGGAGCTTTGTAATGGCATGCTAAACATCACGTGCATTTTTAACATGTATTCAAACCACCTTTTAATTCATAGAGCTAACTTAAATGTGAGAAAATAAATGTGAAAATACTGAATAAAGTAAACTTGTGTTATAGGGTAAAACCACAAAAAATGTTTTTAGAAGGGGGGGGGGACATTTGTTTTATAGCCATTTTAAAGTAACTTTACCTCCACCTTTTTCCTACAGGTCGACAAATCAACACTGTCAGATGAAGAGCTGGGTGAGGAAGAGGAAGAGGAAGTGAAGGCAAAGCCCAGCCGCCGCTCAGCCAGGGCCCAGGTGGAGGAGGGGCGCAAGCCGAAGAGACGGCGCATTGTGGTGCAGTCCGACAGCGAGGGCTCGGACGAGGAGTTCAAACCGCAGCGGGCGGGGAGCAGCGAAGAAGAGGAGGATGAGGAGGAAGGTGCCAGCAGCGGGGTGGATGAGGCCGAGGAGGAGAGCGTGTCGGAATCTGAGCAGGACAGCCCCGTCAAGCCGGCCAAACGCAAGCGCCCGGCAGAGAAGCCGGCCAAAGCCAAGGCTGCGCCCGTCGCCCCCACCCCGCCCCCGAAGAAGGCGCCCGCCTTGGTTTCCGCCGGCGCCAAGTCCAAGCTGTCGGCCTTCACGGCCCCAGAGAGCTTTGAGAGCCAGGGGAGCGGGGCCACCGGCGAGGGGACCACCGTCTGGGACCACGAGAAGCTGGACTGGCTGCAGGAGGGCCGCAGGAAGGACGCCAAGCGGCGCCGCCCGGGGGACCCGGACTATGACCCCGCCACCCTGTACGTGCCCGAGGACTTTCTGAGCAAGACCACGCCCGGCATGCGCCGCTGGTGGCAGCTCAAGTCGGAGATGGCGGACGCGGTGCTGTTCTACAAGGTGGGCAAGTTCTACGAGCTCTACCACATGGACGCGGTGGTGGGCGTGAGCGAGCTGGGCCTGGCCTACATGCGGGGCACCTGGGCGCACTCGGGCTTCCCCGAGATCGGCTTCGCCCGCTTCTCCGACGGCCTGGTGCAGAAGGGCTACAAGGTGGCGCGGGTGGAGCAGACAGAGACCCCCGAGATGATGGAGGCGCGCTGCCGAACGATAGCGCGGCCCACCAAGTTCGACCGGGTGGTGCGGCGCGAGGTGTGCCGGGTGATAACCAAGGGCACGCAGACCTACAGCGTGCTGGACGGTGCGCCCGCCGAGATGCAGAGCCGCTACCTGCTGAGCGTCAAGGAGCGGGCCGAGGGCGAGGGTGCAGCCGGACCCAGGACTTACGGCGTGGCCTTCGTCGACGCCTCCATGGGCCACTTCTACCTGGGCCAGTTCCAGGACGACCGGCACTGCTCCCGCCTCCGCACACTGACGGCCCACCACCCCCCCGCCCAGGTGCTGTTGGAGAGGGGCAACCTGTCTGCAGAGACCCAGAAGCTCCTAAAGGCCTCCCTGTCCGCCGCCCAGCAGGAGGCGCTGGCTCCTGGGGCGCAGTTCTGGGACGCCTCCAGGACCCTGAAGGCGCTGGCCGAGGAGGACTACTTCAAAGAGTGCGACGGGCTCCCGCCCGCGCTCAAGGCCATGACGTCGGAGAGCGACTCCCTGGGCCTGACCCCGGGCGAGGGCCACGAGCTCGCCCTGTCCGCCCTGGGCGGGTGCATCTTCTACCTGAAGAAGTGCCTGGTGGACCAGGAGCTTGTCTCCATGGCCAACTTCGAGGAGTACGTCCCCGTGGACGTGGAGATGGAGCGCGCCGGCGGGGAGTCCGGATTGTTCCGCCAGGCCCGGCAGCGGATGGTGCTGGACGGGGTGACCCTGGCCAACCTGGAGGTCCTGCAGAACGGCTCGACGGGGGGCGGCGAGGGCACCCTGCTGGAGAGGCTGGACTCGTGCTGCACGCCCTTCGGCCGCCGGCTGCTCAAGCACTGGCTGTGTGCCCCACTCTGCAGCCCCGCCTCCATCGGGGACCGGCTCGATGCCCTGGAGGACCTGATGGGGGCCCCAGGGCCGGCTAGTGAGGCCGGCGAGCTGCTGAAGAAGCTTCCGGACCTGGAGAGGCTCCTGAGCAAGATCCACAGCATGGGGACCCCCCTGAAGAGCCAGGGGCACCCTGACAGCCGGGCCGTGCTGTACGAGGAGATCACCTACAGCAAGCGCAAGATCGCCGACTTTCTGGCGGCGCTCGAGGGCTTTAAGACCATGCAGCAGATTGTCTCCGCCCTGGAGACGGCCGCCGCCGAGGGGTTCCGCTCCAAGCTGCTCCGGCAGGTGGCGGTGTGTAAGACAGATGGCGAGGAGGGCCTCTTTCCGGACCTGTCCGCCGAGCTCCAGCGCTGGGAAACTGCCTTCGACCACCAGAAGGCCCGCTCCACCGGCGTGATCACCCCCAAGACCGGCTTCGACCCGGAGTATGACCAAGCACTGGCGGCGATCAAGGAGACGGAGAGGGGCCTGCAGGAGTACCTGGACCGGCAGAAGAAGAGGCTGGGCTGCAGGAACATGACCTACTGGGGCACGGGCCGGAACCGCTACCAGATGGAGGTGCCGGACAGCGTCTCGGACCGGAACATCCCGGAAGAGTACGAGGTGAAGTCGACCAAGAAGGGCTGGAAGCGATACTGGACGCGGGAGATCGAGAGGCTGTTCAGCGAGCTGCAGGGCTGGGAGGAGAAGAGGGACGCAGCGCTCAAGGACTGCATGAGGAGGCTCTTCTACAACTTCGACAAAAACTACAAAGCCTGGCAGACTGCCGTGGAGTGCATGGCCGTGCTGGGTAAGAACACACACACACACACACACACACACACACTCCACTGCTTGAACACACACACACACACGCGTGCGCAAACACATACACTCCGCTGCTTGGACAAGCTCACACACGCAAGCACACACACACACACACACACACACACACACACACACACACACACACACACACTCCACTGCTTGGACACACACTGAGGAAAGGATGACACAGTTACAGGGAGAAATGTACTCACCAGGGCTGGGGATTAGTTCTATTAGTTCTACTCAGTCAATTCAGAAGATGAACTGAATTTCAACCCTAACTTGAAAAGGACTCTGCAAATGAACTGTGCTTCAGTTTCTCTCCTGAGTCGGCTTGTTTGAAATTGGGTTTACGCCAGTCCTGGTACACAGAGGTGATTAAACTTGAATGCATCGGCACATCTTAAAAGTGATCAGAGCAGAAGCAGAGTGAGTGTGCCAACCGTAGCACAGCACCGTGTACATTTTCTAACTTTCTAAAAAAACAAAAAAACAAAAAGAGGAATGAAATAAAACTAGAGCAGTTACACTGCAACAGAGGATGTAAGTTTGGCTTCAGGTGGTTGTTTTGTTGCACTGGATACGCTTTGTGCGCCCAATAGGCCCCCAGGTGCAACCATATCTGATGCAGGTTAGAAAAGGCAAAACTTGGCTGTGAGGAGAAAATACTGCTGGGAAGAAAATAAACAAGGTTATTACGATAATTTGGTTTTTCATTCATCTTCCCAAAATCGAATCGAATGGTTTTTTTTGAGGGGGTTGGCAACTTTTTAAATGTCTTTTGACCTTACAGTATGGCAGAACCCATATGAAAGTAATTATCTGTGCTAATGCTGGCTGACACTGTGGCTTTAGTGGATAAAGGGGGGTTGGGCAGATTTACAGCACTGTGTCTCTTATGGCCAGCAGGTTCTCCTCTGGCCCGCTGCAGTACAGCCACCCCAGTGATCATTAGCCCCCGCCTGACACGCTGATCCACAGTCTGCAGTGTTACAGCTCTCCTGAGAGACAGGCAGAGGGAACATTACGCTGTTAATTATTGATGGGGCTGAGGGAAGTGTGCGGGGGGATGGTATAGAAACGACAGCGTCCCCCCACCTCCTTCTCTGCCATTTTAATCCTCCTCCTCTGCAACAATGCATTTATGTCACATCTTATCTCGTGATCTCTGGACACTTTTGAGCAAGGGGGCGGGATTAGCATCAACGGTGGGGTACAGCAGCCATTTTGCGGCTAAGAGAGGGAATTATTACACCCTGGCTGTGTCCAAATCGGAGCCCTATCTACTGCGCCCTGTCTCCTGCGTACAGTGCACTGGCAGAAGTGTGCCGTTTAATGTGCACTGTTTAGCAGTCCGTGAAAAATATCCGCCATACTATTTTCCAACTCTACTGTGGATGGAAGTGTTGTAAGCAGGTCATAAGACGTCCCCAGTGTTGCCATGTCCGCAGTTTTACAGCTAAATTGGGATACTTTGAAAGTGCAGTCACGGGATGAAATGAAAATGTGCAAAGCACGCACTTATTTAAAAAAAAGTAAAAATATGATTTCTATTTAAAATACATTGGTTTCGGTTAAAAATATATTTTGGGCTAGTTTTGAGTCGCCATTTGGCTGGGAAGTCTTGCGAGGTCTGTCACGTTGTTTTTGTTGTATTTGAAGAAAAACGGAATTGAAAATCAATGTTTTCCCTAGCAACACATTATTTATTGATATGGTGAACATTATTAAATGAACCCATTAGACCATATTCTCCATTACAGGGCTTCCCAAACTTTCTCAAGGCCCGCCAATTACTCCCCTCTGGCTGAAATGCTTAACATTTAAGATGATGCTTTTTCAGATAAAATAAACCTTGTTTAGTTTACACATTATTAGATGATGTTTGATCTTTGAAAATATTTGTATTGCAAAAACTGATGATTGTAAAACCATAGATATACATGTACACATGTTATAATTGACTTTTTTAATACAATATTTTTATACAGTGTAAACACCTGGGTGGGGTATTTCACAAAGCAGGATTACTGAGTTAGCTGGATAACTGCCCTGAGTAAAACCCGGAACAGCTTTTTACTTCAGTCCATGTTCCAGATTTGGGAGGGTTCCGGGATTTACTCAGCGCAGTTATCCAGCTAACTCACTAATCCTGCTTTGTGAAATACTCCCTGCTCTACACAGCACCCAATGTTTTTCTATTATGCTTCGACTGAGCTTACTTGAGAGGAAATTACATCACTTCCTGTTTCTCCCCATGCAGATGTGCTGCTCTGCCTGTCCCGTTACAGCCAGGGTGGGGACGGCCCCATGGCCCGCCCCGAGGTGCTGCACCCAGGGGACGCCCCCGAATCCAGGCCGTTCCTGGACCTGAGGGGGTCCCGGCACCCCTGCGTCACCACCACCTTCTTCGGAGACAGCTTTGTCCCCAACGATGTCTTCATTGGCTGCCGCGATGAGGGAGACGAGGAGCCCAGCGAGGACGAAGGGCGGGCCACCTGCGTGCTCGTCACCGGGCCCAACATGGGCGGCAAGTCCACCCTGATGAGGCAGGTGGGTGTGCCCAGCGGGTCAGCATACCCACACACCTTAAAAACCCTTATTCTCACACAACCAAGGACAGTTTGCCACATCGGGCCTTGTTCATGAAACATTTACATTATTTTGCGATTAGCATAAATCTACGCCCATGAATTGCCATATATGAAAGTTGCAAATTCAAAATGGCCCTGAAAAATCAAAAGAAAGAATTATTCCGACACTGAAATCTAAGGAGATAATGTGCCATCAATGCAGGATTACTTGTCACATAAACTGTAAAGGTGGTTTAAAAAAATATATAAAAATGGATCGACATTAAATTGGAGGCAAATAAACTCGTAGCATGCGCACAAAAGCACCAGTTACAGGAGGCGGCCAAGGACAAGCAATTTGACGAATATATTCTTGATAAGCCGGTTGTCTCTCACAGCACCGTTCTCCAAACGAGTGGCAACTGAACCAGCTGCTGTACAGAATGATGTCGTGGGTCCCACCAGGTCAGAGCCACGATGAGCAATACTCATTTCGTATCGCATATTAGCTGCACATTGATGGAGTAATGGCCCTTTCTATTCATATACGCAAAGGCATCATCGTACGGAGCCTTGATGTGCGTGTCCCAGTGAGCAAAAGCCAAATCTATACATCTGGAGGGATGGAAATCTAGGTTGTGAGACGTTTTGACATAATTTAACATCAATTTAGCCCTAATTTAGCTCAGGTTTTACCCGGATATAGCCTGGCTACATTCTAACCAGCTAAAAAATCTTTTCAACAAAAGTTTGCCGGTTTTTCACCTGAACGCAAGACGGCATTTCACCGACTTATCAACACAAAAGTGTTCACTGGGGTGTGCAGTCTATGGCACCAATAACATTGGACAGGTTAGCAATTTCACAAAAACCCCGCTTTATCTCCACCTGGCTTTACATCTTGTAGGGGAACTGGATGTATGCTAGCAAAATTTACAACAAACAATTTAATTTGTTCTGCTCACGTTTCATGAATGAGGCCCCATTGGCTTTAAATTGCTTGAAAGATCACCTACAACAGATGAATGACCATGTTTTTACTTAAAGTGAGCCCTTTGTGACTATCAGGGCCCATTTGCTATTCAAAATTATTTGGTTATGAAACAGCTTATCCTGGGACACCAGTGATTTTCAAGGATATCGGGAACGTTTTTATATTGCTTTTATGATGTCTGCAAACGTATTAAAAATCTTTTTAAAAAGAACCGTATTTTGGGTAATGCAAGAAATGACACGGGAAGGATTTTGAGTCGTTGACTCTGTGGTTTAGGTAAGCGTCAGAATCCTGTTTAGTCCCACCTTCTCGCCTCAGTCTCACAGGATCTACAGCTGTCGTTTGCACCACACATCTCCGTCAGGAAGGATGTAGATTAGGCACACCTTAAAGTAACAGCAAGCGCATTGACAGTGACACCACAAAACCCACAAGCCAAGCATGCTTGAGCCGAGTTTGTAAGCAAACTGAAGTTTGAGATTCGGCTCTGCAGAGACACAAAGCAAGCGCGTGTTGGGTTACGTATTATTTCTAGTTTTTCTTTTCCATGTTTCAGTTTTAGTGCATGTATTCGATTTGCTCAGAATGTTTTTGTGGACGGTGAAGGATATCTTCAATGTGTACTGGAGTTTGACAACCTGCAAGTTGGTGGTTTACAAGTAAATACAACTCTAAAGCAGCTTTGTATAGCCATGTTTTGTTTCCAAAAAACTGAAACATCAAAAAATCCTAGAATGTGAACTAGTCCTTAAGTGTTTTCTATTTATTTTTGTCCTCTGTGGAGCTGTGACGTGTATTTGTGTATCTCGTGTTCTCTCTAGTGCGGGTTGGTGGTTATCCTGGCCCAGCTGGGCTGTTACGTCCCGGCGGAAAGTCTCCGTCTAACCCCAGTGGACCGGGTCTTCACCAGGCTCGGCGCCTCGGACCGCATCATGTCCGGTGAGTCCAGAGGGGAGGGGCCCCAAATCTCACAAACCCAACTGGGTGGGGTTTCCATCTGAAGAATGTCAGAACCCCACTGTGTGTGGGGGGGGGAGATTGTTAGATTTTGGTTCCTCACACCATCTGTCTGATTTACAGGGGAGAGCACGTTCTACGTGGAGCTGAGTGAGACCGCAAGTATCCTCCACCACGGGACGGGCCATTCCCTCGTGCTCCTGGATGAATTGGGTAAGGTGTTCTCCTGTTACCAGCCCAAAGAATAGACAGTCGTTTATTCCTCCTGTTCCCCCTGCTTCCTACCTACAGGAAGTTCCGTTGGAAACAGGAAGCTTATATTGGCATTTCTTTTTTTTACTAGCATTTATGGACAAACATGCATCTTTCTTGGCCACGCCCCATAATTAGCATAATAGGTGCCAAGTACTATTGGTAGCTGAAACATACCAATAGTAGAGACAGATCTTTTGGTGTTAATACAGAGCTGACCCTCAGACCCTTTTAGATGCCCATTCTGACCCTCTCCCTCTCGGTGCAGGCAGGGGAACAGCCACCTATGACGGCACAGCCATCGCCAGCGCGGTGGTGAAGGACCTGGCCGAGAGGATCCGCTGCCGGACGCTGTTCTCCACCCACTACCACTCCCTGGTGGAGGACCATGCCCAGGACCCTGCCGTCAGGCTGGGACACATGGTGAGCTTTTCTGCTTCTTGTTGGAAATTGTGAAGGAACCGTCAATCAACTGAATGGGATTGTGGGACAGAACTGTCTACAATGTAGACTGTTCTAATACCCGTTTCCAAGGCCCAAACATTTATTTTTACTATATACAGATCCTCAATAAATCAAAAACTTTCAAACATTGGGTAACTTTTACAGCTAAATGTCAATTTTACACCCAGCAGCTTGTAAATTTACTTTCAAATCTTGCAATGCTTAAAAAAGAAGAAAGAAAAAAAAGAACAAATTACTCACCATCACTCAGGACTATAGTATTGAAAATACTGTTATGAACATCAAAGGTTCTGTTCATTACAGAATTGGTCAATTTTCTTGAAGTGCATTAACTTGTGTATTCAAAATGCAAATGCACTATCTTCACTTTATAAGCAATGTTTTACAATAGTCTTTGGAACACGTTTGCCCCGTCATGGTGGGGGTGTCTTGGTTGTTCAGAATTTCAGAATCTGCGTCACACCATCAGTAAACAAAGTAATGCCAAATGCTCAACACAGTGCCATTTGAGTTTTAAAGAAGTTGAACATTTTGTGTAAAATGTGACCCTGATGAAAATCTGCTCTTTAGAGGTCTGGTGGAGAAAGATTGAGTCTGATAACCGTTGTTCTTTCAGGCTTGTATGGTGGAGAACGAGTGTGACGAGGACCCCAGCCAGGAGACCATCACCTTCCTGTACAAGTTCATCAGGGGGGCATGCCCAAAGAGCTACGGGTTCAACGCCGCCCGACTTGCCAGCCTCCCCGAGGAGGTTATCCAATCAGGACACCGGAAGGCCAGGGAGTTTGAGAGGAGCACAGTCACCCTCCGGGTCTTTAGGTATGTGTCGAATAGTCCCTTTTCCTCAGTTTGGGCATAAAATTTAAACGTGAATACCCTCTCACTTTCGTGTATGTTAAAAATTTCACAGAATCGCTAGTCTGTCAGTCAGACAGCGGTCTACATAGAAGTATATTTTTTATTACAAACCCAGAAACTTTTTTTTTTGTGAATATAGTATATTAGCCTAACATTTGCAGCTTGCATATTAGGGTTTTTTGTTTACTAGCCTATCCAATTTTTTTATGTTCAATATTTCACACAAGTTCATAATAAAAAGTGAAATTGATACTTATTTTTCTAGTTATAGCATTTGTTTGCTTGTGTAATTTGCATTGGAAAAATAAATTCCATCCTACCGTCAATGAAAAATATAATTTTGGTCATTGTTCACTCCAGCCTACGTTGTATTTAGAAGCACAGCTTGGCTATATATAGTTTGGGTAGCGTGTCTAAATTTAAATGTGGCAAATTTAGAAGCCCCCATCGTCGTTTAAACGCAATTATTGTTTTTCCACTGTGTAACTAGTTATTTTTTGCCCCTCCAGAACTACAACAATGTGGTGCATTTTCCACACTAATGTGCTAAATCCTCTCCCCCACAGGCAGCTGTGCTCGTTGGCTGAAGACCCCAGATCCACCACCGAACGCTTTGCCTCGCTGGTCCGGATGATCACTGAACTCTAAAGGAAAACTGCTTCTTGTTCTTTGTCTTTGTATCCTAACCCCTCCCCTGTTTTCCTGTTCTTTTTTTGTCACTCATAAAATTACTCACAACTGAAATGATCTAATAAAGTTTATTTTTAAAAATGACCAGTTTTCCTTTCTTTTCTAGGAAATTAAACCCTTTTTAATTCATACTAGCATCTACATAATGGTTATTGAATACTCCACAATATATTAAGTCTAGATGTTATGGTACATGCATACAATTCAGGCCGTATGAGAACCCACAGTCACCAATACACATGAATGAAAAAGCTAAGAAACTGTATACAGCTGTGTAGATATTAGTCTCAGCTTCAATATAGCAAGAAGCTTACTTAATATGATCTCCAGCAATGTATATTACAGACAATGAAACAAGGCCACATCGCTCAGAATATTCGGAGCAGTGAGGCCTACCGATCGCAGTGCTTTCACGAGACAGATTTTTGGCCTTCCAGTTCCCTTCTGAATTTGTCCCAAGTGGCAATATTTTTTTTTTAAATTCGTCTTAAAATTTTCATTGTCTGGATTATTGGGGGGGGTTATGACATTTCTCAGCCCACGTATAAATAGCACTACAAAAAAACAGGCAGCCTCAAACTTTCACACAACCAGTCTCATGAAAACACTCCTTAGTCTTTACATTTATAAACCCAATTTTTTTTTGTTTTTCCTTTTTTTCAATATGTCTTTTAAAATTGATAACATTGCTGGAGGAATTTTTTTTTTTTTTTTAGTGTTTTCCAAACTTCTCTTTTTTAATTCTCTTTCACAGAAAGAACTTAGATACTGGGACATGAGTACGATTACAGCAAGTCTAGGGTGTTCTAACAAAAAAAAAAAAAAAAATTATATAATAAAATAAGACATTCAAGTACAGTAAGATTTTTGCTTGAAAATACAAAACTACATGTGAAAGCATTAAAATCAAATTTCTCAACGTTTAAAAAAAAAAAAAAAAAAGCCGAAGTGCTAGGTCACATTTTTTTTTTTTTTTAACCATACATATATACCAGCGTGACGGCTCCCAGGGTAACTAGCGGTGTGTTCATGGCTCCGTTTCCTATACAGAGCACATCTGTAAGGGAGGGATGGGCTATGGCTCACCACTCATCTTTACAAAACTGCAGATTGAAGTTTCCTGCGACTGCCCCCCCTTGCAGGCCGGGGGGGGGGGGGGGGGGCGTGAGGCAGTGTTTCGTTCGCCTTCTGACGCGACCGGCCCCGCCCGTTTGCGTTCCCCTGCGTTAGAGTCGATGCGTACCCCCCTCTTCCTCTGTCCTGTGACCCTCTGTTTATTCCGGCTTCTTTGTGAACACATTGCAAGAAGGAAAAAGGGTCAGAGAAAAAAAAATAAATAAAAAAAATCACCACATCCACAGACAGCAGAATATCCTGGGGTTTTTTTTTTTGTGTTTTTTTTTTCCTCTTAAATATATAAACCTCCCAGTTCAGAGCTGGGGCAGCTTCATGTTGTCCAAGTTTATTCTTATAATTTTGTTAAGTTTAATTGTTTGTGTTTTTTCTTCTCCACACTCAGTTTACACACAGTCCCTCTCTGTAGAGTGGTAGAAGCTCTCCATGTCTCTGCAGGGGTCCAGTAATGGGCTAGTGGGGGGAGAGGGGGGGGGGGGGGCGGAGTGCAGCTCAGTTGTGCTGCAATGTGTTAGACTCTATAGGGGGGGCGGAGTCGTACAGAGTGTCCGTGTCGTGCGTGGGCTCTCCGGCGAGCGTGCACGGGTTCGACAAGGTCCCGGCTCCACAGTCACAGAAAAACCTGGAAACGAGAGGAGAGGAGTCGTCATTAACCGCCGCCAAGACACGAGCGTAAACAAAAGGGAATCTTCTCCAAAGGTCATCTGGCAGACAGAAACCCCAGTGCATGAAGAACAGTTTGAACCATTCCGAGTTTCACCAGAGCCAGGTTAGTGCATTGAGTGGAATCCACCAGCAGGGGGCCATCACTTAAGATGCGTATCGGCGTCTTGCAAAAACCTCGAATGGCTCAAACTGCCATGCATTTGGAGTTCCATTTCCAGCTCTGCATTTCAACAGCAAACACCCGTTTAACACAGAATCCTCACACGGCCAGAGCAACCATAAATTATTCATTTTAGCCAGTGGAGGAGACGAAACAATCCACACGACCCAGAAACGACAACCACTGGTTGGGCGGACGCGCTCAAAGCCAGCCGCTAGGCTTTTCCCCACAGGTGTGCAGAGCAAACAGACAAACAAGCATCAGGTAGCGTAGAAGAGACCGCACTGACCTATCGTGCCTAATAAACTCTACGTCGTGCCCTTGATGACACTTCTTGATGCAGTTGACACAGATGGCGTTGCGGTCCGTCGTGTTACACGTATGACATCTGCGGAGGAAGAGAAGAGCAGAAATAGAAGGTCAGTCTCGCGTGATGACCCCCCCCAATACAACAGTGTAAAAAATCCCCAAGTCAGAGGGCAGTTGGTTACCTGTAAAAATCGTGCATGGGGTAGCTGGTGTAACTTGAAATCTTGTACAGGCACTGGCCTCTGTTCACCGCCTTTTCGATGGCATCCTGATTGTTCATTATTTTATTATCTGAGAGAAGAGAGGAAGTGTGATTGGTCGAGGTGGCCAGATTTAACGGAACACAGTTACACTACCATAGGTGCTAGCTTGAGGCAAACGTCCAAAACTTGTTGGCCATGAGGCTGTCTGGCAATCAATGGAACTCTGCGTCGCCCATCACAGTGTTCGTATTGGCTGACTGTTCACCCAATGGCTCTGGTGGGAGAAGTCAAACCTACTTCACCTCTCTCCCAGCTCAGGCGAGTGCTGGGTGTGTGTCTGTCTCTCTCTCTCTCACTTTACCTTTCATTGTGACGTTCACTCCTGACGCCAGGAATAGCCCTCCGAATCGGTTGTTGAAAATCTGATTGCCTTCTAGCGTTGCTGTGGCGTGATTTGTGATCTCGATGCCTGGAGGGGGACAACGGAACACCATGTAAGCACACAGTAAAACCACCGGCCTGTTTCAATACCACTCAAAATACATCAGACAATTAAAAAGGAACCAAGCAGCACTGCATGTGAAGTTAAGTGGCATATACCCCACTAAATCTATAAAGGTGAATTGTACATGATGGGGACCAAAAGGTTGGTGAAAGGCTGCCTTTCACAGCAAGATGCCGATTGGTGCAGATCGGGGAGTCACTGGCACGACAGCTCCACCCATTTCAGGACTCACGAAACACACAATGATGAGAACGGACCATTCGACCCATCGACATTCATCGTGAAGCCCCCATTACCAATCGCAGCCATGCAACATTATGTTCAAGTTCAAGTTTATTTATCGTGTAACATCTCACCCCAAGGAGTTTCTGCACACTTTAAATTGAGAAATGACTGATTACTGAAACGCAAACATCAGGCACGTCGAGGCTCACCTGCAGCAAAGCCGTCGAATATCCTGTTCTTGCGCAGGATGGGGTGGCTGTTGGTGCTGATTAGCACGCCCGCCTGGGCGTTTCTGAAGATATCGTTCTCCTCCAGCAGCCCTGCACACGGACAGACTGTCTAAACACCTCCTCACCAACAGAGGGCGCACTGGTACGCCAGTAAAACTGGCTCCCTCACCATTTACACTTTCTGCTTTGCTATGGAAAATGCCACTTTTTTTTCTTTTTTTTTTCAACAAAAAAAGATACGTTTCAGGGTGGACAGTTAGGGGGGCTTTTTAAAATAAATGATGGGCTTGCCCAGGCTGAGCTACTTAAGTCATGAGAAATAGTAACTAGAAACAAGTTAAACATAAAAAGGATGTGATTTGCTCACCTCGGCCCCCGTTGAAGATGCAGATCCCACCGTCTCTCCCGTCGTGGATTTTATTCCTCCGCAGCGTGGGGTTGCTGTCCGTTTTTATCCACACCCCCGCCATGGCGTTATCGAAGATCTCGTTGTCCTCAATGAAGCCCAAACCTACACGAGCCCACAAATCAGCCAAAAGGACACGGCAGCGTAGAGCGGTACAGCGCCGCCAAGTAGATCATCGTTAGATCACCATAGAGCAGCTCCACAGAGCAGCACTGAAGAGCAGCCTTACAAAGCACATCACAGAGCAGCCGCACGGATCGGCCACAAAACACGCTGGCTCTCTCCAACAGCCTCGAGACAGAGCAAAACAGATAAAGGCTGAATTACCATGTCCAGTACTCTTACCAGAGTTGTAGACTAGGATTCCGCCGTTCTGCCCTCCCCAGATCTTGTTCCTCCTGATTTTGGGGTTACTGCCAGTTCTGTACCAGGGAGAACGTTAATATTTAGAGAGGCGCGGATGCAAAGCATCCACTGTAGTGTGCAGCGGCAAACAGGTGGACAGCCAAAAGAATAGCGTGTTAAGGAGCGCGCCTTAACGCGTGGGTAAGATATTTGCATGCCTTGTGCCCTGTGCCCCTAGCTTCAACTAAATTATAACAATCCAGAAAGAGCTCACACTGCACCTGCCCACACAAGGCCTATAAACAGTCAGTTCCTTAGATGAACAAATGAAATGGGCAACAAAGGCTTTATTTAGCTTACTTATTAGCTTGGAACGTAGCCATATGAATTTGATTAACACAGCTTACAGCTTCTACCCAAGTTCCCCCATTTATACTGCTGGACCCGGGGTACGACAGCAGTACCCGCGCCCCATGGTCGCTCACCTGATCTGGACCCCGGAGTACATGTGGTTATAGATATCGTTGTCTTCCAGCACGCCATGGCCGTTGTCGTAGAAGTACACGCCCACCTGTGTAGAGAAGATGAAATGAGCGATTGTCCCCGTTGTGTGAATCCCAGGCTAAGCAGCGGGGTATTTCTCTGTACGTTAGCATCAGTGTGGCGAACGGGCGGCTCCTTTCCGTTACCTGCTTCCCGCTGTGTATCCGGTTTTTCCGTAACACGGGCGTGCTCCCTGTCGTCACCCACACGCCCGCCAGTGTGTTGCTGTACACCTCGTTCTCCTCTATCACGCCCTGCCCCTTTTCGTGCTGAGGGGGGAAACGCAGGACAGACAGACAGATAGAGGTCAGAGCCTCTTCCAACACTCCCATTCTGAGATCGCACTCCTTACCCAACCCGTGAGTATGAGAGTGTGCACGAACGTGTGAGAGCGCACGAACGTGAGACTGTGCATGAACGTGTGAGAGTGCACGAACGTGTGAGAGCTCATAAATGTGTGAGAGTGTACGAACGTGTGAGAGCGCACGAACGTGAGAGTGTGCATGAACGTGTGAGAGTGCACGAACGTGTGAGAGCGCATAAATGTGTGAGAGTGTACGAACGTGTGAGAGCGCACGAACGTGAGAGTGTGCATGAACGTGTGAGAGTGTACGAACGTGAGACTGTGCATGAACGTGTGAGAGTGTACGAACGTGTGAGAGCGCATAAATGTGTGAGTGTGCATGAACGTGAGTGTACGAACGTGAGTGTGCATGAACGAGAGTGTACAAATGTGTGAGAGTGTACGCACGTGTGAGAGCTTGCATGAACATGTGAGAGCTTGTATGAACGTGAGCATGTGCACGTCTCTGCCTGTACCGACGATCGCGCGCGGCCCACTCACCACGTAGATGCCTCCGTGCTGGCCGTCGTGGATCTTGTTGTGCCGGACGATGGGGCAGCTGTTTGTCCGGATTTGGATCCCTGCCAAGGCGTTGCCGTAGATATCGTTTTCTTCTATAAGGCCTCGTCCATCTCCGAATATGTAAACTCCGCCTTGGTTGCCATTATAGATGGCGTTGCTCCTGGATTTAAAAAAAACATGTCAACTTAAACAAGCCCCCTACAAACATACAGCTCTGCGAACGTTTCTTCACTAACCTTCAAGAATCTAACATAATCGCTCTGCAATCAAAAGCCTCTTCTATAATCAAACAAAGAAAACAAATACTATGATATTAAGCCTATTTTATTCAAATGAGAATTACATTTATTTTTATAATTTTTTTTAACAACAAAAGTTCTTATGCTGCCCACTAGAGGATGACTTGGTAGTGGTCATTTGTCATTTGCCAATCAGAAGTGAATTTTAAGTGAATGTCTACATAGAACGGACACACGGTATCAGACCACCAGGGCTAGCGTTTAGAAATGACATACTTCAAACTTATAGGAAAATTAAATTAAGTATATCTTTATATTTTGGCCTAATGAACACTTAAAATGAAAGAAAAAAAGTGACTTCACAGGGTCTTTAAGGCAAATAAAATGCCATAACTGCCAAGAATGTCATGACTGACAACAGCCTGTGAAACATAAATGGTGCGCTAGCAAAGAAAGCCTTGAAGGTTTCTTTGCTTCAGCCCTGTAGGCCAGGTGCCTCCATCCTTGCCAGACTGACCGCAAGCCCCACCCCCATAGTCACAAGAACGTGCGCTGACCTGATGGTGGGGTCGCTGTTAGAGGTGATCCACACGCCGGCGAAGTTGTTTGCATAGATCTTGTTTTCGATGAACTGGCCCCGCCCCTTCTCGTGCACGTAGATGCCGCCCGTCTGGCCGTGGTGGATCTCGCAGCGCACCACGGTGGGGTTGGCGTACGCCTTCACCTCGAAGCCCGCTATCCGGTTCCTGTGGATGTTGCAGCTCTCGAAGTAGCCCTGCGGGGGGAGACAGAGAGCCACGTGAAACGGCCGTTGCGCAGAACCCGACAGTGAACTGGTGGGCATAAATTTACAAGTTTTTACATATTATATAATGAAGACAGTGCCTCGAATTCGAGCAAAAAGGTAAGAGTCATGCAGATCCAGTGACTCGACAATATATTTTTTTTTTGGAGAACCGGTAGCCGAGACAGAACAGACGCTGTCGACACCCACAGAACAGGAGGAGATGCAGATTCCATTTACACTTTCACTGCTCAAAATGGGCTCCCTGCCCACTCTACCTGTACGCTCTCTCCCCCTGCAGTCTCTATATGTACAGTCTCTCTCCCTCTGCAGTCTCTACATATAGAGACGGCAATGAGAGAGACTACATATACAGTCTCTCTCCATGTAGTCTCTATATGTACAGTCTCTCTCTCCCTGTAGTCTCTATATGTACAGTCTCTCTCTCCCTGCAGTCTCTATATGTACAGTCTCTCTCTCCCTGCAGTCTCTATATGTACAGTCTCTCTCTCCCTGTAGTCTCTATATGTACAGTCTCTCTCTCCCTGCAGTCTCTATATGTACAGTCTCTCTCTCCCTACAGTCTCTATATGTACAGTCTCTCTCTCCCTGCAGTCTCTATATGTACAGTCTCTCCCTGTAGTCTCTATATATACAGTCTCTCCCTGTAGTCTCTAAATGTACAGTCTCTCCCTGTAGTCTCTATATGTACAGTCTCTCTCTCCCTGCAGTCTCTATATGTACAGTCTCTCCCTGTAGTCTCTATATGTACAGTCTCTCCCTGTAGTCTCTATATGTAGTCTCTCCCTGTAGTCTCTATATGTACAGTCTCTCCCTGTAGTCTCTATATGTACAGTCTCTCTCTCCCTGTAGTCTCTATATGTACAGTCTCTCCCTGTAGTATCTATATGTACAGTCTCTCCATGTAGTCTCTATATGTACTCTCTCCCTGTAGTCTCTATATGTACAGTCTCTCCATGTAGTCTCTATATGTACTCTCTCCCTGTAGTCTCTATATGTAGTCTCTCCCTGTAGTCTCTATATGTACAGTCTCTCCCTGTAGTCTCTATATGTACAGTCTCTCCCTGTAGTCTCTATATGTAGTCTCTCCCTGTAGTCTCTATATGTACTCTCTCCCTGTAGTCTCTATATGTACAGTCTCTCCCTGTAGTCTCTATATGTACAGTCTCTCCCTGTAGTCTCTATATGTACAGTCTCTCCCTGTAGTCTCTATATGTACAGTCTCTCCCTGTAGTCTCTATATGTACAGTCTCTCCCTGTAGTCTCTATATGTACTCTCTCCCTGTAGTCTCTATATGTACAGTCTCTCCCTGTAGTCTCTATATGTACAGTCTCTCCCTGTAGTCTCTATATGTACAGTCTCTCCCTGTAGTCTCTATATGTACAGTCTCTCCCTGTAGTCTCTATATGTACAGTCTCTCCCTGTAGTCTCTATATGTAGTCTCTCCCTGTAGTCTCTATATGTACAGTCTCTCCCTGTAGTCTCTATATGTACAGTCTCTCCCTG
The DNA here is from genome assembly GCA_029718625.1 of Synaphobranchus kaupii. Lineage (NCBI taxonomy): Eukaryota > Metazoa > Chordata > Actinopteri > Anguilliformes > Synaphobranchidae > Synaphobranchus > Synaphobranchus kaupii. The sequence goes on from CM056380.1 coordinate 46,823,670, forward strand.
TAGTCTCTATATGTAGTCTCTCCCTGTAGTCTCTATATGTACAGTCTCTCCCTGTAGTCTCTATATGTACAGTCTCTCCCTGTAGTCTCTATATGTACAGTCTCTCCCTGTAGTCTCTATATGTACAGTCTCTCCCTGTAGTCTCTATATGTAGTCTCTCCCTGTAGTCTCTATATGTACAGTCTCTCCCTGTAGTCTCTATATGTACAGTCTCTCCCTGTAGTCTCTATATGTACTCTCTCCCTGTATGCTCTCTCTGGTGTGGTCTTATGCACAATCAGTTTGAAGAATCAGAGCTGTGGGGGGGTTACCATTCCGTGGTCGAAGGTGAACACGCCCACGTCTCTCCCGTGATGGATGTGGTTCCGTCTGATGATGGGGTTGCCGTGGTTTTTCACCCAGATCCCAGCCAGCGCATTGTTGGAGATCTCGTTGTCTTCGTATATACCCTGCGGGGGGACAACCCCATCAAACCACAGTAGAGTAAATGTGCTTCATAGGGAAAATGAACAAACATCACCGGTTCAGGGAACTATACTCTGCAGCAGAACTACTGGACCAGGGATTCTTCATTAAACCACCCTGATATTTAAAGATGTTTAACAAGCCATTCAAGGGCAGTTATTTTCTACACTATTAATATTATTACAGCATTAAACCATTCTTCTGATGAACTACTTTGCCCTTGGAGTGATGAATACTTTTTTCAACATTAAAGCAGTATTCTGCTCAATACCAACAAAGACTGCTCAAAAACCTTTTTTTTCTCTCGTTTATTTAGGCCAGTATTTCTCAACCCTGGTCCTGGATGGCCGCAGGGTATGCTGTTTTTTGTTGTTACTCGGTACTTAATTGATCAATTAAAGCAGCTAAACACAGTTAATTCACCACACCTGGTTTCTTGGGTCTGAATTGGTTGCCGATATTAAGGCGAAAATAAAAACCAGCGTACCCTGCGGCCCTCCAGGACCAGGGTTCAGAAACACTGATTTAGGCAATTAAATCAACAATTGAATACTTACTACTTATTTAAAGACCTTTATTCATAATGTGTTCATTGTGTACACAGTCCATTTTTCACCAGTAAGATCAATATATGAGCGTATGGATGAGATCTATACTGGGGCTGTCACACAGTTATATGCTGTAGGCTGACCACTTCAGTACCTAGATTTGTGTTGTGTGTGATGTAACATTATGTCTAAATATATCGGTTTTGTCCTTAACCTCACCTGGGCCTGAACCTAACACCTTGGACATAAGCTGTTAACACACTGGACAATTTCAGTGGATAGTGCTTTGAACTGTGAATCTTTCGAGTCAGTGCTGACTATTTATCTGTGTTCTATGCGAAGTCTTACCTGCGCGTGGTCAGTGATGTACAACCCCACGTTCTCACAGTCACTGATGTTGCAGTGTTTTATGGTGGGGCATGCCCCCTGGCCACTCACACAGACAGCCGAGCCCACTGCAACAACAGGAGACAGCAAAAGAGGGGTTAAACACTACTATACCCAGCATTCTGTATAACTCAAAGACAATGTACGACAAGAACCACATTACCCAGAATCCTCCAATACACTTACACTCAATTTCAAAATCAATCAATTTTCACTCTAGGGAAGTACTAAAAATAAAAATAATAATAAGACTACAGTGGAAAGCAACCGAACACGCGCTTACCTGTGCAGGTGCTGCGGATGATGCAGTGGTCGATGATGGGGCTGCAGTTGACGGTGATCTCCAGGCAGTGGTGAGCATTGTGGTGCTGGGCCGACTTGTCGTCAGGGTTGAACTACAGAAGGGTAAACAGGAGGCATTATGACATCACCCCAGCCCATGTGACCAAGCCCCAACCAATGAACTCTAGAGTAGCAAAAGCGGCTTGAATACATGCATGTGAAAATAAACCCTGAAAAGCATGTTATGAAGGGCTTGACTTTGAGGGTAACAGATAGTGGGGCTAAGCGCAGGTTTTACGGGATCAGAGTCGAAGCCTCACCCTTATGGTCATATAGCCCACATAGGCATCCTCTGACCCTTCCATGAAGACGAACGTTGAATCTCTGGTGTTCTCGATGACCACCTTGTCGGCCACTTTCCCAGGGGCTGAAATGCAAAGCAGCATAAGAAAAATGGATTAGAAACAAAGACCCCGTTTTGTGGCGCCAAATCAATTTAGATTTTCGCTACAAGAACCATTTTTCTTGCCCCTCTCCACTCCACGGCTTGTGTCTTCTGTGTACTCTTCCAATTTAACTCAATGGAATCCAATTTAACTTCAATTCAGTGTTCAATTGATTTCAATGCATTTTCATTTTTATTTTTTTAAACTGGCATAAAATAAATGGAATCCGCAACCTTGGATTTTTAAATGAATCCAGGAACTCGGAGCCGAAGCTCTGGTACTGAGAGGTGAACTGAAGGCCCCCGAGGGCCACAGACCTGCACCGATCATGGTGATGGGCGACTCGATGTAGATCCACTCGTCTGTGTAGATCCCGGAGTGGACGAATATCAGGCCGTCGAAGTGAGCCTCCTGGACCCCCGCCCAAGGCGTCTTCAATGGTGTCGTAGTACTGAGGGAGGAGCCAAAACCACACGCATGTGACACCCATGCAAATCAGGCTTTAAATGAGCTGTTTTGATCTCATCTGGATCAGTCCGCATGCACACGTGTGCGTCTACTGCAGAACGGCAGTGTTTCTGTACAACTCCTACATTACAATTTAATAACGCATGACAATCTTTCTGCAAAAACGTTAAAGGGTTCTCTTACCAGCATGTTCTCTCTCCCTTTGTACCTGGCTGGGTTACTGTAGAAGTGCTCTGCGAAGCCAGGCTTTACGTGCGCGCCTTTGTACTGCAAATAAAATAATGTATAGTCAACCCGTGTGTTACTGGCCTAAAATACAGGCATCTACTGCGTCCATCTATAAACATACAGCAGGTCCAGTGCCACAACCAGAACCAAGTACCGCTCGTCTGGGCCCGATTACTCACAGTGACAAGGCAGTGCCTGAAATCAGCTTTCCATGGGTTATAATGCTGAGCTCGGGTACTGGCCCGGTTCCAGCTGTATTACAGGGGTTAGGAGGGACAACTGCCTGTAGTCTCAGGTTTGGTCATGGATGGGTCACAGTTGGAATAAGGTGTGTGAAAGAATATAGACAGCTTCCTTTCAGAATGACAGGTATTGGTCAGGTTGTGGCTAGGTTGTGGTTGGGTCGTGGTCAGGGTGGAGACTCATACCAGCTGCTGAAAGCTCTCTTTCCAGGGATTGGGCTGCTCATACTCCTCGGGGTTGACCTGGTAGAATTTTCCGGACTCAGGGTGCATCATGGGACGCGTGTACTCGAACACCTCCATGTACAGCCTCTTCCTGTAAAACCAGACGTCGCGCGGCGCTCGGGTCAACCTCAGGTCACGCTCAGCACAGCAAAGCAAAGGGGAGGGGTTAGGTCTGCTCTACTCTCAGTCCCTTGTGGTGTTTAATCTGGAGGGATTAGGAATAACTTCAACATAGCAGCGTTGGCATTGTTAATCTGGAGAAGGGGGAGGGGGATTAGTTTAAGTTTAAGTGTAGGGGGAACGCGCACCAGAGGATGGGGTCGTTGGCGAGCTCGCTGAAGCGCTTGCACACACAGGCGGCTCGACACAGGTCCTGCTCCAGCAGGTAGGAGAAGATCTTCAGGACCACCTCGTCCGGAAGCTTCTCCTGGAGGTACTGTTCGGCAGGGGCGGCTGGCGGGCAGGGCAGTGCTCATTACAATCATCATCATCATCATGCTTCATCACTGCATTTAATAATCAAAATGACCAGCTCTCTAAAACATTTTTGAGGTGGACTATTAATGACCTGCTCTTGGTAAAATACAGTTATATCAAAAAACATATATACGACATTTACATACCATTACTCTCATCTCTATAATTATCATGATTATCATGCTGATAATGATTACTATTATTAATATTATTATAATATTACTATATTACTATTATGGGGGGTTATGCCACACTGTTCCTCATTGGCCTGTGTTCTTCTGAACCTCTTCAGTGTAAAGCAGGGGTGTCCAATCTTATCCGAAAAGGGCCGGTGTGGGTGCAGGCTTTTGTTCTAGTCCAGCACTATGACACCTGATTCTACTTATCAAGGTCTTGATTGAAGAGCACGATTAGTTAATTAGTTGAATCAGGTGTTGTAGTGCTGGGCTAAAACAAAAACCTGCACCCACACCGGCCCTTTCCGGATAAGATTGGACACCCCTGGTGTAAAGCAATCTTATCCAGAAAAGGCCGTTGTGGGTGCAGGCTTTTGTTCCAACCAAGCAGTAAACACACCTGATGCTACTAATGAAGGTCCTTAGCAATGACTCTAGTGGTTGATTAGAATCAGGTGTGTCACTACTTGGTTGGAACAAAAGCCTGCACCCACATCGGCTGTGACTGGATAAAAGGACTGGAGGAACCCTGGTGTAAATCTTCTCAGCCTCCCTGTGGCCAGCTGGCCATGCCCATTACATGAATGAGGGCGGTGTCTCCGCTCACCTGGAAGGTCTGGTGACTTTCCCGATACTCTGGCACGTTTTGCACGGTGGCCGAAGTTTTCCGTGGTCGAGGTGGAAGCGCCCTGAAAAAGAACACGGATTCAGAGTCCTCAGGGCGGGCCACTTTCAGCTAAAACACTCCTGCGACAAGTCACGCAAACCACTCCCACCGCCGTCTGCCCGGCCACTCCCACCATTTCAAAATAGCCTCTGCCCCCGTCCGGCGAACACACAAAGTGTTTCTGCAGAGTTGCGGAAACGCTGAGAACGTCACATGGCTGGGTTCTGGCCTGTGTTACAGGCAAACATGCATGTATTAGATATGACTCAGATGAGACACGTGCGTGCGAGCCAAAACGTCCCAACACGCAGGCCGTCACATAGATATGCAGTGACATCACTACAGATACCCACAGATGGAAACTTTGGCTTTCAAATGGTGTCACCCTAAAATCACCCAATGCAGTTTTTTTTTTTTGGTAACACCCTGGGGCAGAATTAATCCAATTGAAATCACCCAATATGAATATTTCAGCACGTTTTAATAAACTAAATCTGCGTTAAATAATTGAATCCTATGTTTAATAAATGGAGAGACACATAACTTATGCAGTGAGCGAGATATTAAAAAAAAAAGAGAGCAATCCTGGCCCGTGGGTTCCTACAGAGTAGAGCGGAGAATGGATCACGCAGATGAAGAGCGGAACAGAACACAGTACGCCCACACGTACGCTCATACACATGCAGACGCGCATACGCCCACACGTACGCTCATACGCCCACACGTACGCTCATACACATGCAGACGCGCATACGCCCACACGTACGCTCATACACATGCAGACGCGCATACGCCCACACGTACGCTCATACACATGCAGACGCGCATACGCCCACACGTACGCTCATACACATGCAGACGCGCATACGCCCACACGTACGCTCATACGCCCACACGTACGCTCATACACGGGCGCCGGGAACACCATCTTACCTCCATGCTGGTCTTGGCCGGACAGGCTGTCCTCTTGGGCAGCAGGGACTTCCTGCGGAGTTGGTAGGGACTGTTCTGCGCTCCCGGGCCGGATTCTTCTGCAACCATGTCTGCAGGGACGTCCTCATCTGATGAAAGAGAGAGAGAGAGGGGGGGGGGGGGGGGGGGGGGGGCGGGTCACAAATGCTCCTCACGACTCGACCATAAAAACGCTCGGCCCCATTCTGCCTTTCGCGGCCATAGCACCTTTCCTCACTCCGCCTGGCCGCCGCCGTCGTCGTTTTTTTTTGGATCGACGGAATGCGTCTGCGACTCCTTCCGCCCCAAGGACGCGAGGCCAGGGGCAGAACTGCGGGGGTGTTGTAACGGAGCGCTCCGCTCATGTGCCCTTTGACCCAGATTTGCTGAGCGCACACGCTCGTACGCACCGCACGGACTCCACCACACGCTGCAGTGTCAGGCGAAAGAGCTCTAAAGCAGCCAAGTCCTGTACACCCTTCTGCGTAAGACCTTTCAGTTGTGGCTGGGGAGGGCGGTTCCAGTGGAGTCATACAGATATTTTAACCTCCGTTATCGGACCCAACTTGCTGTCTGAGGTAAGAGATCAATTAAACAAGTAGGAGGACGGCCAAATGAATGACTCAACAGCCCCCAGCTGGTTTCCTTCATACCCGGTTTAGCATCACTAGAACCCAGAATACACTGGCTCGGACGGACGAACGGACGCACGCACACAGAAACGATGACGCCAGGTTAGACGGCCGTTCACAGAAAACAAACCAGAGCTCTGTAGAGACGCAAAACCACTCACAGGGTTTAGAAACGGCCTTTAACTCCAACTTGACCCCGTGAGAAGATTTAGTGACCGGGGTTTGCAGACAGAGGTTTTAAACACAAGGCCTATGCAGAGAAATGGAGCATAGTGCACGTGCAGGCGGAGAGGAATTTGCAGGTGAAATCCAACCCTGTTGGGTGGAAAGGACAGCTCAGTCTGACAGGTAAAAACACATTCCTGCTCCCAACCTGGAGCCTCTCTAGGAATGTCGGAAAAACACGGCCAACAGGACACCCGGACGCACGCAGTGTATCTTGTACACAGTCACAGATTCCATATCTCACACACTGCCTTACAAAGACACAAGTACTCACCCTATGTGCTTGCGCACACGCGATCGTACACACACATACACACAAGCATATACTCCCATGCCAATAACGCACACGTTTGCACTCGCATGCACTCTCTCCCATAAACACACCGTCATCAGACAGGCGCTCTATGCAAATTAGATGCACGTTAGCAGGCAAACACGTCGGCATGCTCACACAAGGACACACACACACACACACACTCTCTATCAGTACCTCTGCAGGAACAACCTTTACTCCACCAGCACTGGGGTTCACTCAATTGCTGTCTGTCTGTCTGTCACGGCAGCTAATTACCAGCCGTCATCACCAACGCTGTACCGTGTGTGCGCTCGAACGTGTGTGTGCTTGAACGTTTTGGTTTAAATGTACGCATGTGTGTTTGAATGTTGGAGGCTGAATGTGTGTTCTGCAGCTAAGAAGAACCAGGACTGGTCTCCCCACCTCAAAGTCAAAGTCTCACACATTTTTCTTTTGGTTGAAAGAAAGGGAAACTCAATGATGTAAATAAAGTAGTTAATATTTTCTTTCCCAGAAATCAATTCTTCTTGACAAAGGCTGAAGAGAGGGGGGGGGGGGGGTACCACTATGATTAGCAGCACAAGTGTTTTATTCAATACTGTAACACATTTAATGGGCAGCAGAAATGTCAGAACTGCTGCTCGCAAATGATTTCATATCCATCGATTCACATGACAGATAACGGAATACCCGTGTTCGGACACGAGAGGTCCTTAAACCCCACTAGGCCAAAACATGTGACTGCTGTGGCAAAGACAACAGGTGACAAAGCCTGGAGACGAGACAGAAGAGACGCCGCGTGGGACAGGCGTCTCGCCTCTTAAGCTGCATCGCGGCAGTTGACTTAGCTCGCGTTTCCAGTCCCGGCGCGGGGCGAGGTTACGACGTTCTCGTTTGCCGTCGACAAGCTCGCTTCTTAAACCGAGCCCGTTTTATTTAACCGAACCCGTTACCGCAGCCCTCGTCTGCCGTTCAAGTCGATGACCAAACATCAAACGGTTCCGCCGTGTCAGACCGCGGCGCTGGTCCGTACGAACGTACGGAATGTAAACCGCACACGCCGCAGTGACGGTGGAGCTAATTTGAAGTGCATCGTTTGTATAAGGATTTGATAAGGATTTATGCCTGGGTATCCCCATGGCAGCGGTACAGACGGGCTCTGATCTCCGCTCTCACCTGAGCCGCGCGATTGGTCTCCCCCGCTTCTCTCCAACTGCGCAATTTCCTCACACTTTTCATTTTGAAAGCAGGAACGGAAGGATGCTAATCTCTTCATTATTGTAAAATAATTAAACCCCTGTGAACTGCTAGGTTTCTGAGGCCCGGCAGTTTAACGGCGCAGAATCTCCAATAAGCAATTAGATCAGACGTTTGCTCCATTTAGTTCGTAAATGTCAAAATGGGATCTTCCTTTCGAGCTCGAAAGCAGCCGTACCACTGATCTCCTCTAGGTCTGGAGCCCGTAGCACTGACCTCCTCTAGGTCTGGAGCCCGTAGCACTGATCTCCTCTAGGTCTGGAGCCTGCAGTTGGTGTTCGGGTTTTAACAGCGAACTCTCAGCCTCGCCTGGGTAAGCGGACGTAGCGACCCAATCCTGGCGCAGTTCACGCCCACGTGTCTGCTGGCTGCCTGGTGGGCGCGTGGGGAAACATTGACGACCGTCGCTCATGCAACCAGTGAATCAGCCTCGCCCGTGAAACACTCCAGACCAAAAACTCCAAACTGGACGTACATAACTGAACATGACTGCATGAACCCCTGTAAGACAGCTGCTGAGGGGAGCAGAGAAACCGCCAGGTATTACACCTCCTTGTTAATGCCCGTCATACGAGAGCAGTTTCGATGTGGCCCCTGCCCTGTGCTTAACGCCGCCCCTGCCCTGTGCTTAACGCCGCCCCCCGCCACCACTACCCCTGCCCTTACACAATTTTTCCGACGATCGTAAGAGACAAGGATGAGCAGGACAAATTTAACAACTGTCACACGCACATTTTCAGTCTTTTCTGTCGCACACGCACATACACACATGACGGCTGTCTTTGAGGAGCGCAAATATAAAGACAGAGAATAGACGGACGCAGTTCTCCCGCAAGAACTTTATTTTTCGTGGTACACCTGCACTTGTGAGAATGTCCCCCCCCACATTTTGAAAGCAAAACAAACATGGAGCCCATACAGCTTGCAACTTTTTCAGTTTTGTTGTGGTAACTTTCAGAGTCTGCCACAAATCCACAAGTCGCTACTCAATTTTTTCGCTCAGAAAACATGTTTATTCAGCTCAGCCATCGCGCACGTTGGATTTTGGGTTTACTTCCATATTTTCCCCCTCTTCCTTCCTCTGTCACAAACTCAATTTTCATAGACTATTGAAAATTCCCATTGCGATTCAGTCTTTGACAAGGACAAACCACAGGATTAGGCAAAAACTAGTCCCGAGAAATTCAAACATGTTCGATAAAATTGTGCCGTTGCCGACTGGGATCTTTCACTCCCACACACATAACAATTACAGCGCTGCCGTGGACTACCGCAGACTCTGCCCAATCTTTAAATTGTTGCCAAATCGGGCAAAAAAAATCATGTACCGTGTCCCCAGCTTAACACAAGCACCTCTCCGATCTTCACCACAATCATCACTTGCCTACGACAAGTTCCAGTTCCCTGCCCAGGCACCACAGCCAGCCCGTTTAAGACGGCATTAGAGGGAGAAGTGAGCCGGCAGAGGATTTGGGGAAGGCTCAGGAGCCAACAGAAGAGCAGCGACTCCAGGCCCCGTCCACAACTGCAACGCCTCCCACAGCAAGCAGCATGTCCTCGGCCAAGCCAAAACGACGCACACGTGTGCGTGTGTGTGCACGCGTACACACGTGCACAGACACATAACATTGATAATCTATATCAGATCAGTTACCACGCTTAACTGGGATTAGGACTAGGAGGGGCAGAGGAAAAATGTAACCTGACCTAAGTAACGGGTTATGTAATTACATGACTTAACTTTGTCATTAGGCTAAAAATGCCACTAACTCGATGTCAAACATTTTGGTATTTCAGTTTCAGTTTATCGTTCGACTATCAAGATGGAGCCGCAAGATTTTTAAACATTTTTAGCCATTCAACTTGGAAGGACAGGCATTTATTGTGTTGTATAAGCTTTCCTTTATCCCCAAATACTTTAAGAGCAACGAGCCATTTTCATCAAACAGCATAAGATGATCTAGCCATATAATTAGTTGCTAAAACAGGCTTTTTGCTGAATATAACAGCTGGATACTGATTAATAGCGAGTGCAAGTAAACACATCGCGACAGTCAGCGAGTCAACTGTGATCTCAACTAACAGAAATGAGCATTATCCAATGATACTGTATTACATACGTGAGGGTTAACTTGGCGGTTTTTTTGTGATTGCAATTCAATCATTTTTCTGACTGGTTAATCCTATTTTGTTTTTTTTTCCATTTTAGTCCCTCACACCACAAAGATAATTAAGTCAACCTGCAAAGGTTAAGGATTGAGGATGGTCTTTCCCAAAGGGAACGCCTGATATGCCTGTATCGCAGAGACAAAGAGGGGAAGGCAATTTAAGCCGCTTCTTTTACTTCCGGGTCCCGCCTTCTCCCATCTCCTGGGCGATCTCCAGGGCAACCTCACTGGGCACTTTATGTCCATGGCCTCGTCACAAGAGGAAATCCCCGTTTGACCTCTTCTCTCAAAACATGGCGACATGCAAATGAACCCGGGGCTGTCTACAGGTTTGGGCTCGTCAATCAGCATGAACAGAGTACACAAATGACCAGAGTTTCCTGGGTTTGCCCCATGTGAACTTACTCCCCAGCTCAAATAACATATTAATGTTAAAAGATAAGACTAAGCTAAAGGATTGAACATTGGACATGAAATTAAAAAGATAATAATAAAATGAAACGTCAAAAACAGGCCATTACTATGCAGGCTACCTTTCCTTTCCATTTGAGTGTTTAGCAGATGAACTTATCCACACCGACTTAGAGATCACCTTTCTGCATGCAATCCATTTATACAGCTGGATATTTACTGAAGCAATTCAAGTTAAGTACCTCAATGGTGCAACCTCGGTGCCCCAGCATCAAACCCACAGCCTTGGGAGGTACGTACCCAGAGTTGCCTAACCAGTACACGCAAGCAAAAATACACACACACAAGACATGCACATGCAAATACACACAAAAACACGCACGCACGCACGCACGCACGCACACGCACACACACGCACACACACCAAGCCACTGAAGACGGTTACAGCCGTGCGGTCCCCTAATTACTGTGCAGAGAGCACGGGGGACACAGCGATGCCGCCCAATTGATTTTTAAAATCGTTACTCTGTGCCAGTAACAGACGTAATTAATGGAACCGAGTGGCCACAGTTAATCAACAACGTGCCGGCATTAACAAAGCATTCTCGAAAAAGTAACAACTCCTGCAGTCGCGTCTCTAAGGGTTACTATAGGTTTTTTCTAAATAAAACAGACCTCCCTTTCCTTCTCCCAGCATTCCCTGGGCGGAACGGATTAAAGCGTTTGGCGCTTCGGAGGCCGAGAGGGGCAGAGAGCCGATGACGGGGAAAGGGAAAAGGGCCAAGGAGCAGCAAACAGGCAGGCAAATCTGTGCTAGGCTAGTCCACAAAGAACGCTGGTTCAGAGAAGATCCAAATGTTCCAATAAAAACCACACAACACAGCTTTTCGTTGCCACACAAAGACCCAACCTATTCCTAAAGTAACATCCGTAAAAACAACACTTCCCAGAATTCCTTTACGCATATCTCGAAAGAGACTGTAACATTGTTCACATGCGCTACAATCTGCAAATCTTTTTTTTTTTTGATTGTGAAATGTTAATAAACGGACAAACAAGAAGTAAAATTACACATTTGGTTTTGCATTCAATACACAATTGCAGCCCTTAGGCAGTTGCTGGATAATTCAAACTAAAAACTAGCTGCACAGAGTCCTTAATCCTTATAATTATAAACTTTCAAGCTGTAACTAAAAACAGTTTTCCCCACCCCCAATTGTGTCATGGAGAAAAGAAAAAACCACATAAGGAAATTATGCAACAGAGCTGAAGATATGTTATGAAAAATGCACCTGGGCCAAAACCAAACAGAGCTAGAAGTATATCTTTTACATTAGCACTTATGCACACCCAGAGTTCTGCTCACCTAATTAGCCTGGATTCTATGTTGTTAGCATGTGACAGTATAAACAAATGGGATGAATCAATTCTGATTGAAAACAACTGACAAATGAAACCCCATATTTCGGAAAAATTGTCATTGCGATATCTTTTTTTTTTTTTGCAATATATATTGCGATCGAAAAAATACAGGGATACCATAATTTCAGCAGATACATGCTGCTATTAAACTTGAATAGCTCCATTTGGAAATAATTAATCACTCTAGCAATTATTAGAGTGATCTTGGAGGAAGAAATGAGGCAGTTGTTCAATACTCTGGTTGACTCATCACAACACCATCACATTCAGATAATACTCATCTATCAATCCAGGCTAAAGTCCATGAGCAAACATGATATTGATCATCTATGAATGGGTGGAAGAAAGGTGTTGTCTAGAAGGGATCCAGGAGATTACAGGACGCTGTATATCACTGTTCTCCAGTTTAAAAACATAACATTAAAGCTGCAGTATCACATTAGGGAATTAACCCGAGAGAAAAAAAATAGGTGGCAAGTTAACATTTTATTCCACAATTACAAACCTCTTTTAAATAAGAAAAGTTAGAAAAACGTTTTCGATTTGTATCAAGCAGCAAAAATGTTTTAGCATGACGTGATCGATTTAATTTGCCTTAACCTACATTGCGTGTCCTTCACACACAAAAAGAAAACATCGCGTCCTTCACAATGTCACTATTGCACACCGCGATGTCGATGCTGAAACAATATATTGCGCAGCCCTAACCCATATCCACATATTATACTTAACACTTAAAACCAGGGCATGAAATTTACTTATTTACTTTTTCACCCACTGGCCAGAGTGGCTTGTGGATTCTGAAAAATTACCAGCCATTTTCAACTTTCAATTTCACCAGCGACGTTCCGTTACTTTTTACTATATGACACAACCTGGTTGGTTACCGGCAACTAGAGTAAAAGTTTTACCAGCATTTGGCTGGTGACTGGTGTTAATTTCACACCCTGCATACAACTGAGTTGCAGAAAAAATTTCATACATATTGCCTACTACTACATAATACATAAAATTGTATTTTATCTCATGCGATGCTACATGCGTGTATGTTATAGTAAGGTGTTATTGGTTTTAAGCAGTTAGGAAGGTTTTGGCTTTACCTTTGTGTGGATGGGAGCTCATTGTGCCCATGTAGGAATCAGAGTGACTGAGACTCAGGTAGTCTCCCGTTACTCTGGCAGCAGGAGGCTCTCCCAGGCTACTGGGCCTGTAACCACTACAAACACTGAGCACCCAGCCAACTGCTGCAGCTCGCGGTAACACGCAAACACAGCATCACCGCGACACCCAACTGACATCACAGCATCCAGGCGCGCACGGACACGCGCGCACAGACATCCACACACACACACACACACACACACAGATGCACAAGCACACAGACATACACTATACACATACAGAGAGAGACACACACACACACACACACACACAAAGCACACACACACACACACACACACACACACACACACACACACACACACACACACACACACACACACACACACACACACACACACACACACACACACACACACACACACACACACACACACACACACACACACACAAAGCACCCCTAAGACTGTGAAGCACTTAAGACACAGACACCCGCACATACACGCACCGTCACACACAAAGCACCCCCAAGTAGAGGTCGACCGATTAACCGGGCCGATTAACGGCATATCTAAAAAAATTAAAAAAATTAAAAAACAAGGACTTTTTTTTACAACTTTTATTGACAATATAAGTGTTCCACAGTTCTACACAAGTGGCAGAGCACCCTTACAACAGTCAGAATTGTATTATGTAAATGGGACATGGCATTATAAATGTCATTTGGCTTCATCAGTACAAGTGCTTCAAAATATCAAGAGACATCAAGTAAAAGAAGAGACCGGAAAATAATAAAAAAGGACACGAGCACATTAATTTCATAAGCGATAAGAGGAGGATAGCGATCAGTCTTACGTTATGTTAAAAAAAGCGGCTAAAATAGCGTGTAAACGCTGCTCTGTGATTGCCATATTCCGGAGTTTTTTTGCATTTTCTAACGAAGATGGCAAACTTTAGTTGAGTTGGTCACTGTCCTAGGCTTGTTTCATAAAGCCATGGTTTGTAGCGACGGTCCTCACGTCAGGCCGGGTTCCACACAGGCTCCCGGTGTTTTGACAGCTTGGCTGCTTCTGTATAATCAGAATGCCTGCCACTGCCACCATTCTCCCCGATATTTACATTTACAGATCTTCACGTGGACGCAAGATGAGATCTTTACCTGACCCTTATTTGGTGGCAAGCTCCTCTTATTAGCTGAAGATTACATTATCATTTAGCTAGGCTAGTTACCTCAGTCGCTTTCCTCAGGTAACGTAAAGAAATATACTCGTCTGCGTGTGGCCAATCGTAATGAGATTACCTGCAATCAAAACACAGTCATTTCATACTTGAAGTTGGTTTCTAACCGATGGGAGTCCACACACGTTCAGACTCGTGTGCAAACAAAAACCGTGGCGGCATCACAGACGCGCTAGGAAGCGTTCCGTCTCTTCGACCCAAGCACGTGGACGGGCGGCCGCGCGGGGGGCGGGTACCAAAAGCTCGTTACGAGCGACGTCCACTCGTCCCTGGAAACTTTTGGGCAAACACGGGATTTGTGCAGGATAACCGCACTCTCCAGTTACAGTCTCAGAGCTGCTGTACGTGCTCCCGGCTGTAATGGACACCTAAGGAACAGACCATTTTTAATTAATGCCGCATCTGTCCCCGACCATTGCCCCTCAGGGTCCCCATCTCCAGGGATACTCATCTAAACATGGAGCAATTTGCTAAGCAGGCCTTAAACCCTCATGCGTACACATCGTGCCTCACCTGCCTCTCAGAAGCACACACATACCACTCTGGTGCAAATTCCTGTTTGGGCCAAGTTACTCTGAGCTGCTGCGTGAAAACACTGGACCAAGCTTAGGAGCGATGAAAAATGGCCAGTACCCAAGCAATTAAAACGGCAGTAAAGCTTGCTTTATTGAGTAATGTGTGTGTGTGTGTGTGTGTGTGTGTGTGTGTGTGTGTGTGTGTGTGTGTGTGTGTGTGTGTGTGTGTGTGTGTGTGTGTGTGTGTGTGTGTGTGTGCAAGAATTCAGTGATATTGGTTGGGTACCTTGGTGTGTGTGTGTGTGTGCGTGTGCGTGTGCGTGTGTTTCCTGGAGGGGTAGAGTTAGTGTTTAATTAAGCCAGTCAAACAGCCTGGTCCCCATTGTTCTCCTACAGTAGGGGGTTAATAATTGAGTGGATCGATGCTGTTGACAGCATTGAGGCAAACAGGCACACTACGGTTACCATGCAGAGGGAGGGGCTAGAAGGGGACAAGAGTGATTAACATAATCAAATAAGAAGCCAGCCACAGCTACAGACACACCCACAAACGGAATGGCAGTGGCAACACACACGGCCTCACTCTTTAGCCACAGCTTCCTGTGTTCAAGCGCGGATGACGTACCGAGCGAGCTCTCTGCCTCATTTCAAAATGGCCACAGTAGAGACTAAGGCCAACTGCTATAAGGCCTATGCAAAGACAAAAGAGCTTTAGTTACGGCACAACCCTCTTAATTCAATCAAGGCTTTGAGCCCACAGCTAATGGAGTCCCAGAGATACAAACCACCTTATTAACCTGCGGAGGGTTCATTTCCATTCACGGGGGAAGCCGGTGCCACGCTCTCCCGGCTCGAACCAGAGCAGCCGTTTTTAATGACGTGGGGCGGAGCCGCGCCCGCTGGCCGAGACCAATTAGCGCTGCCCGGTAAAATGAATGAGACGCGGAAGCCTGCAAGGCGGCCAGGTTGAGGGCCGTATCGATTCCCACTACCACGCAGCAATGCAAGTAGGACAGGTAATTACCAAATTAGTAATTAGCCTTTAAGATAAGGACTTCCCCCACCCCCAAAACACTGACTGGCCAAGGGAGGTTTTAACCCCCCCAAGGAAAATAAGATTGTATGACTGCAGTCCTACAACAGGAGGGTATAAAACCAATGCCCCGCCCCCAAAGGAAAGTATGAGAGAAGCCCAAGACTAGTCAAAAGCACAAGGAGACAAAGGTGGTCAATAGAGAGACGGTGAAAGAAAGGGAGAGAGGAAGAGGGAGAACTTAGGGAGGGGGAGGGAGGGGCAGGTTTATTTTACACCCATAGTTGCAGTTGTGCTCCTCTTATCCCCATTAAAGGGGTAATCCACCTCAATAAAACTAATCAAAATATATTTAGTACATGTATTTTACTAGGACATATCACTGTAATTTTCCGTCTGGAGGATTTCTACATTTCAAAATATCACTGTGTGGATATCACATTTTGGAAGCTTGATCATCATTTGCTTTGTTATAAGAGCTATATTCTCTGTGGAAGTAGAATATATGAAGAAGTACGGCGGCGGAGCGATACTTTACGTTACCCACGAATGTAGTGCCGGCACTGGTCGACTACAACAACAAAGAAGAGCAACAAGTTGCAATGGCCACGTTCGCTCCGCCGCCGTACTTCCAGAGAATATAGGTCAGCACAAAGTAAAGGATTCAACGAAAGTTTGACTTCAAAAATGATGGTATAAACACTCAAAATAACCCCGATAGACGGTCGTCGTATTTTATTTGCTTTGGGTGCACTGTGGAGTGTTTAAGTGCGTTTCGTAGTGGATGCTACCGGTTACCATAGAGTTGCGCTAGCATTAGAAACGTGTGTATGTCCAAAAGAAGGGACAGCATGGAATTAGCTGAAAATGGTTTCCATCAATCAACTACATCATGGGTAAGTCGTAATTGAGACATTGTGTCCAAATTTCCGAACTATCCCTTTAAGGTCGGAACCCATCCAGAGACCAAGGCCCGAGTCAACAGGTCACCTTCACCAGAGAAATTTCACAATGCGGGGGTGCCTTCACCACCACTGCTCCTCCTCTTAATCTTACTGCTGCTCCTCCTTGCCTTTTTCCTCCACTTAATTAATGGGAGTTGAACAGCGGAGAGGTGCAGAATAACCTTTCAAATCAGCTCTGTGGCTCTAGGCGAGTCAGCTATAGGACTTAGCGCCCGCCGCAGGCGATTAAGCGGTGAAGGCCTCCCCATGGCCTCCCCAAACCCTCCTCTCCCGCCACTTCGACAAAGACGCAATGTACATTTTGGGGAGGTTGTATTTTTCTCTCTCTTCGACAGCACTGCAGGTAGGCGCGCGCTCACCCCCCCCCCCACATTGTGTCTATTTTAAATAGGCCTCAGTCTGGTTTCCCTTCCGAGGGTTCTATCCATTCCAGACGCACCGCCCCCCGTCTCGGCGCACAGATGGGCACCGCCTACATTTGGGTTTGAAGCGATCGGAGGCGGGCGCTGGAGCCGTCTGCCTCCGCTTGCCCCCGTCTGGGCGGGCGGGCCGGCCTGTACGCGTGTTGCTGGCGGCAAAGCTGACGCCGACCAATCCGACCCCCGCCGTGGGGACGTTCCCCACAACGTGCGTTTCTGTCGAACGGGAGACGCGAGCGATTGGAGCCGAGAGCTGGCCATGGAATGGACGGGGCGAGGCGATGTGTGTCCAGCGCAGAGCAGTCAGAGCACGGTTGTGTGTGTGTGTGTGTGTGTGTGTGTGTGTGTGTGTGTGTGTGTGTGTGTGTGTGTGTGTGTGAGCGACAAGAGGAAGCACTGCGCAGTAACACAGCGAGATAAACTCATCACGCTGACAACACACTTTAAAAATATAAACAGTCTGTAAGCCACACCCATATCAACAACTAACGTCAATCACCCAAGGAAACCGCTCTCAATTGAACTCACGTATGATATATCACTAGCTACACAGGATATCGATCACTAGCTAACAAAGGAATGACATTGTTCATAACATACACACTTAATCAGCAAAGCCCCCCCGCGCACCCAAGATCTAAATTCCCAAAGTGTGGCTATACACGGCTAATTCTGTTCAACTGTGCTGCAGTCCTATTTATTACCAATGCACTCAGCCTTCATTAATTTTTCCGTCCCAGTTCCTTCATATGATGTTGGTGGTGTTTGATTGAGTTGCCAGAACAGCTTTCCATATATTACAGTGCCACCTGGTGTACTGGAGAGTTAACAGAACCCTGCATGCTCTGAATTACAACCATCCCAGATGAGTTTCCCATATATTGGTAACAATGTCAATTTGATGTCCATGGAATGTCATAGGCAGTGATCCCCAACCCTATTCCTGGAGACCTACCGTCCTGTAGGTTTTCATTTCAACCCTGATTTAGCACACCGGATTCTACTAATTAGCAGCTCAACGAGAGCTCTCGCTGTTGAGTGAGGTGTGCTTTGTTAGGGTTGGAGTGAAAACTTACAGGACGGTAGATCTCCAGGAACAGGGTTGGGGACCACTGGTCTACATTAACAGCACTCATTTATTCAAGCAGACCTTTAGAAACAAAACGTGAGATAAAATCTCATTTTCATTCCAAGACAAAGGGTGCGAATGATCTCTGACCCTGAGCACTAAGAACATGACACAAGTGCCCCTGGAAACAAGCGACAAGCAGGTACAGAGCCAGGGCCCCCTCTCACCATTTTCCTCTGAACTACCCATTTACCTACCTGTACACAGATTAATACGGCCTTCCTTGCTCACTCAGTACCCCAAAATAACAGCGGCAGTGCCGATTTGTCAGTAACACCAGGCCTTGCGGACCGGTGTGTATGCAGCTTTTTGTGGCCAGTAGTTACCCTGGCTCAAACAGCTAATTAGTCAAATACACCGACACTGATTCACTCGCAAATTAGACCACAATAAAACGCTACAATACAGGCATACAGGCACGAGAACATTTGCCAGCTGCTGTTCATATCGCGGAATGTAGCTAAAATAGCAGATCATGTAAATGATTGGGCTAATTAAATAATTGGTATGAAAAACTTGCATACACCGAGCCGCGTGGCCTGCAGTTGCCCATCCCTGATTTAACAAACACTGGTTCCCACTAGCACGCACGCACACGCACAGTGATAGGAAGGTTGGCTCTCCATTTCCACATTTCCTGCCATTTTCCCCTCAGAAAGGCTACCAGAAGGAGAATTTTAAATACGGAGCCTAATTATATTTAGAAGAGTTTCATGTTAAATTCAATCATTGAAATTCATAGAAACAGTCCAACTGAGCTGCAACGGAATCGTAAAAATCCAAAGTACAAAGTACGGCAAGTAAGGACTCATGATAATATCGGTGTTGTATTGGTGTCACCTCATAATAGCTTAAAATTAACTTAGTATCGGCTCAATACCAAGTTCACAGCCGATAGGATACGAAGTAACAAACGAGAATTTCCATATTGTGCACCCCTAGCAGTAATCAGGTTAGAGCTCCAAGACATTCACTGTAAGATTAACAAGTTATTGGCACACAGAGGGCTTGTAAACACGAATAAGGCAAAATCTCAAGTACTACTCTGACTGCGTCCTTGTGCCAACTACCCAGCTTATAGAGACAGACATACAGAGAGCTACATATCAGAACTTGGCTTTATGCAGTTCTTATAAGGAGTGCCTTTAGCTATTAGCGCAATATAGGTTTGCATGTAATCCGAACACTATGGAAACAGGAGCAAGTGTGTCTGTCGTGTGGTGTATGTGTGTGTGTGTGTGCGCGCGCGTGTGTGTCACCTGCAGTGGAGAACCACCACTCTGCCCCAGAAAAAAAGGGTATCCGCACCCCTCCTTTTCCATGAGGCACAAACGCTTGACCTTTACAGTAAAGACGTGCCTATAATTCATTCATCACTGTTCCAATTAGGCAGTGTGTCTTCTCTGGCGCGTCTCCTCAACATTAACTTTGTCCTTATTCCCACTCAATGTGACACATGGTAAATCAAATATTTGCATGGAAAAAAAATAGACAAATAAATCAAGAAAAAGCAAAGCTAAATAACCGTGAACAATCCACGTACGATAAACGTTTTTCAGGAAACCCTGACCCGGTCAACCTAACTGACGACTGGCGTCATTTGCAATCAGTCTGTTACGAACGCAGGATTACACAACTAGCTGCACCAATAGGCCGCTCTGTGGTTCCATTAATGATCAAGACCAGCCATCTACCTTTGATCGGAAGTATTTACTGAATCCAGAAATCGTTCTACTTGCTAAATAAAATGAGGAAACGGCCTAATTAAATTCACTGACAAACCACGTCCTCCAGTTATGTGCTTCACCAACCCAGGGAACCCACCAGCAGGGGGACTTTAACAAAGCCCCATTCACACCTGACCTAGTTCCAGTAAAATAGCAGTACACATTGAAAGGCCCATCCAGAGGAAGCACTGTCTCTCAGATCAATAACGTGCCCCACAATCTAGATCAAATCTTGTGCTACCTTGCACCTTCCCTAACTTGACGGAAGACGTCGCAGCAACGGCCATGATTGCTGCCATTTCGCCAAGAGGAATTTTTCATCCTTAGTGGAGTTGAAAAAAAAATTCCTATGCGTGCACACCATACCCTGACGCACGATGAAAACACATTGGACAGAGGACTAGCATCAGCCAATCATGAAACTCCGAACTGAGAGAGGCCCTTCCAGGCAAGCCCCATTGTTTATTTGCTTTACTTGCCAGTAAGTGCACAGTCGTTTAGACTTTGAATTCAACAGTTGCAGACGCTCCGTTCTCCGAATCGCACGCATTCAGCCGTTCGCTCGCAAGCTCCTCAGAAAGGACGTGGGACTGCAAAATGAAGTGGTATTCTGCTGGAATCTGTGGCTGGTGAAAACAGGGGCCTCTCTCAGCGCTTTTCTGTTACTGCTCCGGACTCCAAGCCCCAGCTACAGGCAGACCTGTGTGTGCACCTTTGTCTTCAGGCTACATTCAACCAGTTCTGCTCCTGGCCTTTGACCACAGCAGGGTATGAAATCTACTTTTTCACCCACTGGCCAGAGTGGCTTGTGGATTCTAATCATCGGACATTTTCAACATTCTACCAGCCACTTTACCTTTTACAATATAACACAACCTAGTTGGTAACCAGCCAAAGTGGCTGCTAGAGTAAAGATTTTACCAGCCACAATCAAAATTTTACCAGCATTTGGCTGTGAGTTACTTCCACACCCTGCAGCAGTCTCAAATAAATGTTGTAGCCCATGTACAGGAGTCACCACAATTATATGCTCCGCTACTGTCTAACTTCCCAATTTCACTCAATTAACAGTGACCAGCTGCACAAAAAACCCAAAACCTCTAGTATCCCCTCTTTAGAGGTGCAAAATGCCTTTTGACTAACACCTGTCACAGCACCATAACATTTATAGCCCACCCTCTCCCCCTCCAAGAAAACATCCAACAGGCTCCATTATTTATTTATTTTTTTCAAACTTTATTTAGACAGGTAGAACGCAGAGCGGTTAACAGATAGCAAATGGATAACTGCGCGAAAAGTGCCACGGTGGCAGGGTCGAACCCCCAACTACACAGAGGGATTTGGACATGGCTTCAGAGTCAGCCGTCCTATGTCTCTTCACAGGACCCATTACTTCCTTACAAAGACACGTTTGCTTTTTTCAACTTTAAATCAAAAAGCCCATAGGAAGGCTTGTACCAATGCATTCTGGAAAAAGTATGGATGGCATGGCCAAAATATCTTCACTGGCCCTCCCAAGACTTCCCTGCATGTTAGCTACCCATACCTCATCCCACTGTCTGGGGTAGCCAAGCATATCCATGCCTGGTGATTACAGTATAGGCAGCGATGTTAATTTGCCCTGGGCCAAGACATCTCTCATGGGTAACTATTACACACTGCAGAGAGCTTTCGTCTGCAGTGATTCAGGTTAAGATCTAACTTCTACTGGAGAAGAAGAGTCTATATGCCAGACTGAAAACCATGGCCATCTGGTCACAGCTAGCTATCCGCCTGAAAATCCCGCTCCCTCTCCCAGCCTGCTCGGCTGTCCAGTGAACGCCGAATATAAAGGCCCTGGAAGGGTCGATGCTTTGACCTAAATACAGTTAGAATTAATCCAATATCACCGGGAACAGAACTGGGAGAAAAACAGCCATCTATCAGACAATGCATCAAGAATGAAAATGCTTTGTGCCTTATGTTTTAACTCCAGAACGTGACGACCCTTCACCAGGTAACAGTCATGCTTGGCCAGACCATAATCGAAAGGCTAGGGGTTGCTCGAGGCCTCCTAGCCACAGAGGACCAACCCAAACAGTATGCTAGCTCCTCGTGAACATTAGTGTCACAGCCTTTCTAGGAAACAGAAGCAACTCAACCACTCTACCACATCTCTTTGAAGGACACTTAGAATGGAATTAGTCCCAGGATGCTTTTTGTTCGTTTGTTTTCCCAGAAATACAGGAAGTTATTTGGTGCGCAGCTGTATTTGTTCCCTAGTGAAACTTATGCCTGAGAACCAAGGCACTTTGTTGTACCATGACATACAAGACAGAAAGACTACTTTAATTTGCACTGGGTTGTTAGTTCAGTGTTATTAAAGTAAATGATTTAGGTCAGAATAATGAAAGTAAATCATTTTGCATGTTCTGCGTTAACCAACCCCCCCCCCCCCCCACCTGAACAGTTACAGCAATATAAACAAATCTGACTAATGGAATCATTAGCATATGCCGATTAAAATGATTACTTAAAAAGTGAATACTTCATGGCTTTATTAGATATTTAAACAGTTTCACAGAAACACTTATAAACAAATATAATTTGTAATTGTAAATGTAATTTAAACCATTAAAATGTCAAGTCAAAACTGTGCTACTTGCTCAGCAAATGAGAAAAAAAAATGCCAAGCTTGTGTACCAAAATAACTATTAATGTTAGTGGGACTGGTGCCTTTTTTGTAACAATGGGGGCCAAGCCAATTATCGAGCAGGCCCAGTTTGTCTGCCGCTGGTGCATTATGGTTTTGGTGGGGCCATTTCATGGTTCAAACCACGACCCACATTCTAGCATATAATTTAATTATGATATAGCCCACCAGCTATCCATGTGCACGTATATAACTAACGTTACGTACATATCAAGCTAACCTCACCATGTTACCAGGTGGTTAGTCAATAACGTGCCGTACTAGCTAGCAGCAGATCCAGTCAATGCTTCTCAAAATATGAATAGTTATTTTGGACACTAGCACATAACAGCGAATACCTTTTTGTTCCAGAAAGAAAAAGGGTAAAATCAAGCTGACGGGGTACGACAAATTAAAACACAGCACATTCGCTAGCAATCAGCCTCCTAACATATACAGTGTCAACTGGGTAATACCAGTCTTTATTAGCTGGCTACAAATCCACATCTAGTAATACAGCTAGTCAGGCAACGTTGTGTCAATCAGACAGACGTGTTGAGCGAACAAAAAATGGGTTACCTAGCTGATCGTCTATAAAATGCGGTGCACTAAGACAATAGAGCCGGATTGATCTTCGCAGATGCCAATCGCCTTCGAGACGAAGAAGGCCTCGGTGATTTACGATCACACGGATAATCGTGTCATGCTTTGTTTTATGCGCACGAAAAAAAACAACACACACATGAGCTGATCGTTTAACGTTACGTGGTTAGGTTGGCTAACCATGTCGCAAGCAATAAGCCAACATCCACCCACCACTAAGTAGGAAGCTCTGCGTTTCTAAGTTTTAACAAGCCAGTAAGCTAAATAGGTCCCCCGTGGTTAACGCAAAAGCCCAACTGCGTAGCAAACCCACTCACTACGTAAGACAGCTAACGTTAGCTATTAAACCAAACTGGCTGTACTTGCTACACACCGATGTACTTCAAAAAAAATCATCTAGGTAGCCTACTTATAAGACTGCTAATAAACTCATCGACTCGGGTTAGTTGGCTGACATCTAGGAGAAAATACGATTGTCAGGGGTTGCCAACTAAATGAGCCATCTAACGAGCTAACATTTAGCACTACTCCCCGAAAATGGCAGCCCAGTGGGGGAAGGAAAAAACATAACGCAGCTAGCTAGCAAACAAGGCAGAAGGACATGCATGCCTTTGCCTTGTGTGTAACTTAAAAGTAACACATCGGCAAATCGCCAAAGGAGTACAAAGATCCACCGAAAGATTATAACGCTACGGGGCGCAAGATAACTCCCGAACAACGACCCAAAGACCGTGCAGATCAGCAGGGATCAGGGGCAAGTCAAGCCAAACAAAGCGCGGCCTGGGCCAGTTGGCTACCACAGAAGAAGCCTCGACGTTTCCTAACACGTTAGCTAGCTAAAAAACTGTCCACAGGGCCCTTCAGTTTACACGCTCCTCAAAAACAAGGGGTAACGTTGTAAGCACATATCCCTATCCATTGTAATACGATCGGCATTTAAAATCACGATCGCGCATCCGGCACGCTTCAAAATGACATTTGTTAACTACCTCTCTCCTGGTTGTTCCTTTCCGGCTGCACCGGGCGCGGCCTCGACACTCGCCTGGGTCTCCTGTTGGTGGCTCTGACGGAGTTCATTTGGGGAGTTGATTTTCTAAAAAGAAAAATTCGAACCCTTCCCTCCGGTTAAGACCGAGTCTTTAACATGCAAAAAAAATAACTAATTTAAAATTCCATCAGTATTCAAAAGCGAACACCCTGCCTATGACGACTGTGAACGGTATTTTTAGGTGTTGTTTCTGTTTTCTTACTGTTCCCCCCCGTACTCCTCCTCTCTCTCTCTCTGCTCCGTTTCTCTCTATAGCAGGAGGAGCCATTTACTCACAGGGACACACAGTCACACGGGAAGATCCCTCCACCAATCGGCTACTCCGGTTCATCCTTTTCATTCGTTGTCACCAATGGGAATGTTTGACTCACACCGTTTTCGATGTAGATGCCGGAGAGTGGAAATACTAAATGCAAACGAACACACACACAAAAGATGATGAGAGAAAATGATTCACTCAGGTCGGAACAGACTGTTATCGTTAGCTATGTGTAACAGGAAAGCCAATCTCGTTGTCACTTGCCTGGAAAGAAGTGAAATGGGGGGCCGTCTTGTTAGATCTGTGGCACACACTGCATGAAAGCACAGCGAAGCATTGGAAAACAATAGACGTAGCCAACCTTTATTTGAATTTGCGTTCTGCAAATAAATGTGTAAGAGGTCACGTTAAACAAGAATATGCATTTATACAGAACTGTTTCTATGCTTTTCTTTTTCTCTAGTTAAAAAAGTGGTAAGTAATCACACAAAAGCTCCTCTCGTTTCCATATTGTATAGATGCATATTTCCCCAAATTTGAAACAGTATTGGCAATGTAAACGTACATATTTGTTTTTATTCTCATATTCAGTTGAGTCAGGATGCCTCGCTGACAGAACCTGAGTTTACGTTACATTACATTACATTCATTTAGCAGACGCTTTTATCCAAAGCGACGTACAGTAAGGTAACAATTTACAGGTAATTTAAAGGTACAGTTTAAAGGTACAGTTTACAGGTAACAATACACAACAATTTTGGTGTACAGCCATTTAGAAATGTGTCACCAACATTTGTAAAAACAAACCAAAGAAGACAAGGTATCAGCCATCGTTTCAGTGTTAAGGTTTTCCATTTCTCCATCACCTCCACTATTGTGTTCAACCGCAGGTTGACTGGGCAGCTACTGTTCTGATAGCTTCCAGCATGGAACAAAACCACAATGATCACAATACAATCATCATTGTGGAGGGTTAGTTCTTAGTGGTATATTCATTGTTCACAAAGACTCTCCACAAAAGCTTGGGCTTTTAGACAGAGAGATTCAAGTTTCTGCAGATGGTAAAGTGCTCCTCCCTAGCCAGCGCTCTGAGCGCTGAGCAGGAGCTGATGTTAATAAGTGCTTCTGGAGTGCTGTCAAAGACACCGTTGGGTGTCAGGGCCCTTGATCTGTGGCGCTTCGCCTGGCAGAACTTGTCCAAATTAGCCCCCAATTGACTCTGTTGCTTCAGTGGGATGACCCTGCATATGAAAATGAAGGAGGGGGAGTTAGCGGAGAGGGCAATACTGCAGTGTTGTGTCGGCACCAATTCCAAGGGGCACACTCCAAAAGCAATTGCGATTGCTGCATTTCAGAGCCGTAGAAGTTGAGTAAAGTGGCTAGTTTTCTGTGTCCATGTCCGGAGTGGCCCCCTGGCCTTTTGGCTGGCTGTGTGTCTGAAAACAGGGGAATGGCATCGCTATGGCACACCTGAATAAGGTATTTCCTCACCTGAATTGATCCTTCAGTAACCTAGCTGTGTAAGAAGGTCACATTTTGCAGTATTCTGTTGAACAACAGGAACCATAAGACACATTGGGTATGTGTAAATGACGCATGTGAAATGTGTTTCTGGTTGCACTTTCTACTTTCAGATTTTCTCCCACCTATGAATCACAACCAATTAAGTGAAGTCACCCGAGGCTCTACAAAGTGAGACAAACTCATAAATGTCATCTTCATTTACGAGACCTTTACTTTACAGCAACATTCTCTGCTGAAATATCATATTCCTTGTGTGCACGGTTTGTGTCTGTCCATGTCCGTGATAGACAGAACTGACCCTGGCAAAAAAGTAGGACCAGTTCTGGCTTCCTGTGTGAACTGTTTGAAACCAATCATGGGCACTTGACTGCAGATGGCAGTGTAGTGGTGGTCAGGGCATTGGACTTATAACCTAGTGTTAGGATTGCATTCCAGGCAGGGAATTGCTAGTGTAAGGAGCAATTTAATTTGGCATGAAGCCGGAACAAGGTGCTTATTCAGCTGTATAAATTCATATTATTTGGCATATATAGAGCAAGTATATATAGTAATAAAAAAGGGATGAGCTTTAGAGGTAATGCATATGTATCAGGGAATTCTGCTCATACAAAGCTTGTGCCGCAGACTGAAGTAATGATGACCACGCATATCAGATGTTCTTAAATTCACTGAAGAGTAAGCAATATTTCTTTTTTTAACCAAAGAAACACATAATTGCATCACAAAAATGATGCAAACTGAAAAAGATCTGTTTGACAATAGCCGCCACACCCAACCCGGGCTCTTTAATCACTGTTCTTCATCAGGATAACAATCTCTTGTAAAGTTGGCATCTGCTTCTGAAGTGACAGAATTCCTAACTGCAATCAAAACTCTAATCAGGTAATCATGTAATGTGCCTGTGAATAATTAGACTGAGTCATACTCATACTGATTTGAATTCAGAGGATAATTGATAGGATGTGCTAGCTATTGGCATAGATATAAAAAAATAAAAAAGCAAAATTGTTCTCGCCGGGTTCCGGTTCTGAGGTCAAGATTTTGTGATGGAAATAATGAGTTTCTCCATAAGAAAGTTTGCTTTTAAAAATTTAGCTTTGTATACAGCAAAGGTGGATTTCCTTGATGACTCTGTTCTAAAATGTGACCCAGTGATCCAGGCTCTAGTCTTTGTAAACCATTTCTCTGTTTAGAATTTGCTAATGTGATTTATTTGTATGGGTTATTAGGGTCTCCTTGGAAATTCTGACACCTACAGCAGGGTAGGTTTCTTAGACCCATGTGACCAGAGAAACGCGATGACATGGTGCATTGTGGCAAGCCAGGTACCCACTGTCCAGAGCCAGACCTCCGGCAGAGTGATCCATCTGTCTCACCTTGCAATCAGTTGTTAAGCACGCCTGTGCGTTTTATACGCGCACGTGTACTCACCTTTTTCTTCGTCTTTTGGCTTGTCGTCACCCGACACACACTCAAACAGCCTACCTGTACGCTGATGACCATGTATGTGTGTACACAACCACACATAGTGACATGCCTGTCTTATTGTATACCGCTATATGTTATTGTATACCGCTTCCCCTAGGCCTATAAGTACATCCAGTAAAGATACTGTAGGCTACTTGCCGTTTAGGTAGTAGTCTAATCACTAATTAATAATGGTAGTAGTCTAATTACTTTCTCTTTTCCTATAGGCCTAAATACTACGTACTGGATTTTTCTTTATAATACGTCAGCCGTTACCTCGAATGACCCAACACATCAGTCGTGACGAGGTATTCTGTTCCCCGTTGTCTTCTTGGCTACTTGTCAAGTTCCTTTGTCGATCCAATGCTGTTTTCACAATAGCACGACCGTCTGGGCGATCTGGGAACTGCAACAGCTATGCGCGACCTTCTTTCCTTGCTCACCATCAACTTCAGCACAGACTGGCTTGCTGTTAAATGCGTATTGCAGCTCAGTAGCCAGACTTTTCCTTTACATCTCTGTACGCGCGATGAATGTGATAAAAGAGACGATTGTGTAGAGGCTTTTCATGAATTTTCCACCGGCTGTGCGCGGACAGATGTCTTTCATCACACAGGGAGCGTAATTTGCAGCCCTGCCATTCTGTTGTCAAGTAACTGCCTAAACTGTTGAAATATGTATAGAAGGATTTCTGTGAAATAAAGTTCAGATTAAAAATGTAGATTCAACTTTGTAAAGTCTCTCCTCTAACTTTTCCACGTCTAAGATTTCTACGTTTTCACAAATTTTCTCTATAATAATGCCATTTGAAGGAAAAACAGAAAACAAAGGATTAAACAACTATTTTGAAAGCACCTTCAAAAGTATGAATACATTGTGTTCGTAATTGTCAGTGAATTTATTTTTTGTCCATATCCATCTATAGCAATAAGAAAAATTTAATGAATGTCACAGGCTACAATTGTATAAGAAAAGAAAGTATAAACATGCAATGTAATTATCATTTGATGCAATTAGACTGATGGACAGATTTGGCACCTAGTATTCAATGGTCCACTGAACATTCTTCTTAATGAAGGTATGTATTTTGCAAGTGTGTGTGTATGTGTGTGTGCGTGCATGTGTGTATGTATGTGCATGATGGGTGGGAGTTCAGTGCCTGTGATGTATCATGGTGGGTGTGAGTGGGGAATTGTTAGAGAGCTTGTACTTGCACTGTGCATTTAAGCTACAAATAGTTCTTTATTAACAGTCTTCCTGGCTAATTGTAGGCCTATGCATAGATTTTTTTTATAGTAGCTTTGTCATAGACTTGGACACCGTAGCCAACATTCTACGCGCAAAGTAAAATGTTTTCACGAAAATTGGACTGGACAATTGTTGTTCCAAAGTCAAAGCTGCCACCGCAATTGTTTTAAAGCCTTCAACTTTTGTCAAATTTTGTGGAAAGGCATGCTCTTGTCTACCCATAATATTTTACACAGACCTTAAGACTAGGTGAAGAAAAGAGGTTGAAGATGGAAGTAAGGCAATAAGCTTTTACCTTGTAACCCATATAAAATCTACTGTCTCTAGCCTGATAGTTGATCTATAGGTATGTTAAGTTTGGCTTGATCAATATTTGGAAGGGACCTAATGAAAAAAAGAAAAAAAAGAAACAGTTTACTGCTGGAGGCAGTGATGGTGGGCCAGTAGGGGGCAGTATTTCCTCTGATGCAAGCAGAATAACCTACGTTCCCTCCAGTGCAGTAGCATTGTTGTAGGTAGGTAACACCTGGGTGAGAGTATGGCTGTGTCCGAATGCTACACCCTTTTGAGGGCGCATATTTGAGTCCACTTCGTGAAAAAGCTTTTGAGTGGGCGACTCTTTCCCACAAATGGGGGCACTTAAAATACCAGGATGAACCCCTTATTTCCAGGATTTTGTTGAGGGAATTCAGGAGCACACTCATCTGCAAAATGGTGCACTCATCCGACAATTTCAGTAAGTAACTCGGAAGTAAAAACGTAAAAGACATAGAACGTATATGCATATCTATGGTACAAGATAGGTTCATATTACAAACTCTTTTATTTTTGTTAATTCTATCTTCATTCATAATCTACACTTTGTAACAATCGTCATATGTGAACTGATTAATATTCTGAATAAAAACATTTTAAAAAATATATATATTACGAACTACTTCCTCACTAGTTTGGAAAGAGTTTTGCGGGATTTCTTTTGAACACTGCTTGCAAAGTGAGGGGACAGGGCACATAGTAGACAGGGGTCTGAGTGTACAGGGGACAGTGGACAGGGAACAGGGGTCGTATTCGGACACAGCCTGAGTCTCTGTGGCCGATTGCAATTATTCAAAGAGTCTATTCATCCCACCAAATACAACTGGATAAAATTAACCCTTCCTCTTCACCTTAGCCATGGGTTTTCTTGTCCAAAATGGTTGGCATGCATCACTAAAAAAATAATAATAATGCTGCACATTGGTTGCAGCGGGGGAGAGTTCATCCACCCCCAATCCCCCTCCCACACTGTATAACTCAAATGTATGATTATTATTATTATTATTATTATTATTATTATTATTATTATTATTATTATTATTATTATTATTATAGTGTCTTATAAGCAGCAAAGAGATAGATATTTCATTTTATTGCACACAATGTAGCAAGTCCATTTTTAAAATGCATTGTTGCCTTTGTCATGCTTTCAATACAGGTACCTTCCAAATGCATAATTTTGCAAAATTAATTATAGCCATTGGTCACCACTTCAGTTTCACAATGCAGATCAGCATATAAGTGCATAATTTATTCCGCTCGCTCTGTGGATGTTCTGTGCGCATGCACACTTGGAAGCTGCAAGTGCCGGCAGCGGTCTTTTTGCTTGCATGAAAATATGGCATGGAGCTGGACTTGAGCTGGAAGCTGGAGCTACTAAATGAAAGGCTACTTAATTCTGGGTTGAATGTCTTTAGTTAATAGACCCAG
Source organism: Synaphobranchus kaupii (assembly GCA_029718625.1). NCBI lineage: Eukaryota > Metazoa > Chordata > Actinopteri > Anguilliformes > Synaphobranchidae > Synaphobranchus > Synaphobranchus kaupii. The sequence goes on from CM056380.1 coordinate 46,854,354, forward strand.
TTCTGTGAATGGATGGTATGCAAAAATTCTGTCTCGATATATATATTCTGTAAATTGTAAAGTGTACGCTGGTGAATTAAATAGCATAACATGTGTATCCACATATGCGTTAATATATGCATGTCATGCACATATCAACTCGGGTTGGAGTCAGTTCCCTTTTAATTTAGGAAAGAATAGAAATTCTATTCAATTAATTGAAAAATCCCCACAGGACATTTTCGAATTGCATTTCAAGTTTTACTTAAATTTCTTGAACCAGCTTAATTGAAATGGATTTGACACAAATCCTGGATAGTATATGCAATTATAGTTTTTGTAATTTCATATTCATTGCACTGATATGCTTATGTGTTTCTGTTCAGATTGAGTGTATGTTGAATTTAATTCCATCACTTGATTATTTTTTGTTTATTTTGTTTTAGTCCAAAAAATTGTATGGGTGCAATTGTAAAATTGTATATGGCAGTGGCTGGCAACCCTTGTCCTACAGTGGCAGAGATGATTCTGGCTTTTTTGGTCCATCTGAGTTTCATCCATAGTCTGATCAATTTTTTCAAAATTTCTGAAGTTTCAGCAGTGAAGCACTGCATACCACTAGCACATGGTCACTTGTGTTCATTAAGAAGAATGTTTTATCCAATTAAGTAGCTAGGAGTTTCGGATGGAGCAAAAACCAGAACCATCTCAAGACTATTAATGCCTGCATTGCTCAAGCTGCTCACCAGGTGGTGCTGTTTTACAAGAGTTTGGTAACATTGCAGACTGGGGCTGTGTCCGAATACGACCCCTACACCCTTTTGAGGGTGCATATTTGAGTCCACTTTGTCAAAAAGCTTTTGAGTGGGCAACTTTTTCTCACAAATGGGGGCACTTAAAATACCAGGATTAACCCCTTATTTCCAGGATTTTGTTGAGGGAATTCAGGAGCACACTCATCTGCAGAATGGTGCACTCATCCGACAATTTCAGTATGTAACCCAGAAGTAATAGAGTGTATATGCATACATATGGTACAAGATAGGTTCATATTACAAACTGCTCTTTTTTATTTTTGTAAATTATATCTTCATTCATAATCTGCACATTGTAACAATTGTCATATGTTAACTGATTGATCTTCTCAATAAAAAATAAAAAAATTTAAATAAATATTACGAACTACTTCCCCACTAGTTTGGAAAGAGTTTTGCGGGATTTCTTTTGCACACTGCAGGGCACATATTAGACAGGGGTCTGAGTGGACAGGGGACAGGGGACAGGGAACAGGGGTCATATTCGGACACAGCCCTAGGCTGAGCTGAGAGCTGAAAGGGAAATTTGAACTTTGAACTGGGAAACATGTTGGGGAAATAGTTAACATGCTGGGTTCTGGACAATTCAGCAATTCAATAGTTAAGTTTTTAACAACATTTCTCATAAAAAGAAAACGGTAGTAAAAATGGCTCAAACAGAATGTAAGTGGTAATTCTTACACTCATTAGTTATTTCATACTTTATTTCCTCATCACATTACACTTAAATGGCTTTAAATTGAGTGAGCTCTCGGTTCTTGCTGTTCAGGAGTAAACCAGGGGAAAGGAGAATGGAAATGGACATGGAGAGGGTGGGAGCGCAGGGTTGTAGAGAGGCAGGGAGATATCAGAGTTCAACAGCTGGGCTTACAGAAGCAGGAAGTGAAGGGGAGAAATGGGTGTGTATGTACGGTTGGTTGTGGGGCAGGATGTGGCAATGTATTGCTCTGTTGAACCATTTACATTGTTTTACAGGCAGAAAACAAAGTAACAGATAGATAGATGTACCAGATTGCATTTTTGAATTAAATGAGCGTAGCGTAGTTCTGACTGTTTCAAGTGATATTTGATATGAACATGGTACTCATTAGCGAAGTGAGTCAGGAACATTATTATTAATGTTTAATGGGCTTCGAGCCAGCCTTCTTTCTAGCCAGTGTAACATTGTTCTTCTGTGATTTTAAAAAATGTATTTATCCAGGTTAATGTAATTGGGAAATATGTCTTCATATTAATTTAGCCTCGCCATGTCTCTCTTAATTCTGTAAGTGATGTCAGTGCTGGTTAAATGTTTCTATCTCAGTGCCCCCCCCCCCCCCCCCCACTGACCTCTGACCCCTGAGCTGTCCTCACTAAGAGGCTGAGAGGTGTGATCCAGACTGTGACCTCTCTCTTCCTCCCTTCACAGACAGAGAAATTATCCGCCTCGCTCAGACCCTGACCCCTCCCTCACACCACAGCCACTGACCCGTGACTGATGCTGGTGCCATGGCAACGGCATCATGTGGCAGACTGTGTGTCCTTTCTGGGCTGAGGGCATGCACACGCCTGTGCCATGCACACAAAGACATGCAATCAGGGGAAATCACACAGACACACACATACACACACACACACAAATCCACACACAATGAAAGGAAAGCATCCTTTGGCAACCCTCTACCCCACCCTACCAAGACCAATTTATTGAGTGCTGTTGGGGTCGTTATCTTGTCTGTAACATCTGTGTGTTTTTGGGTCGGTGCTCTTTGACCTAACAGGCAGGGAGGGGGGCATCAATACAGTCAGGGTCATCACTTTACGTTATTCCTCCGAAAAAGGTTTCGCAGCTTCCTACAAGCGCCAATATTTTACAGAGAGATACACTGTGTCCTTTCGATCTGTATATTTTTTCTTTCATATTTAAAGCTATTAAATATTCCCTCCATCATCGAAAAAATACTCACATTTGTGTCACATGCATGGAATCGTTTCACTGCATGACAACATTATTATTCATTTCACAGTTCAGGCCAAAACAAAACGAGGTGATAAACCGACAGATTAAACTATAACCTAATTTACTGATATATCAATTGTCCCGCCTCCCAATCCAGGTCTGGCCTCTTACGGTCCTTTGTGTGCTCTTGCCCCACCCCAAAGATGGCACTTCATGACAGTCTGGTCTCCCAGGGCAACCAGTGGTCTGCAGGGAGCTGTTGTTGAATCCATCGCTTCCCCTGTCAAAGGGTGCTTTCACATCACAATCTGTTTTTCTGGCATGGTACAGCATATCCATTCACTCAGCAGGTGCCAATCTAGTGCAGCTTTCAGCGCATAAGATCCAGCCTTAGCAGGATTCAGGACAGAGCGTGTGATGTGTGACATGGCGGGTTTGACACAGACCCACTCGTCTGCTTATTTACTCAACCTTTAGAAAAAGATAAATAGTTTATGCGCATTATGACGAAATGCAGCCAAGTGCACAGTAATACATTCATTTAGCCAAATAGTTAAAAGGCCTTCCGTTTTACTTTTACACCGTGCCAGTCTCCCAATCCCTTTACCAGTTTGTAAATACCCATCCCCTCCTCCGGAGGCCACAAAACAAATCTCTGAGTGCTAAGAGGGATGAGGAAACAGTTTTTCGCACACCCAACAAACTGTCACTTCCTGTGACAGTACTCATTTGTACAAACACAGGGCACTTTGGCTAGATGCTCCATGATTTCTCTCTCCATAGTATGGTTTTACGTACATAGTACACCAGACACAACTCAGGAATCAGGGAGATATGCGGAGGGAGGGAGGGAGGGAGGGAGGGAGGGAGGGAGGGAGGGAGAGAGAGAGAGAAAGAGAGAGAGAGAGAGAGCTGGTTACACTTATACACTCAAACACACACAACATGATAAATACATACACAATACACACACAAAACATCCATATTATATAAAACCTTCATAACTAGCTACTTGCAAGGAATGAGAGCATATATTCTCAGTATGCTTCAAGTCAGATTCGTCAGCTTTATTATTCATGGAATGTGTAGTTTCTAAGCAACGTATTTTACACTTCCTGTCCAAGTTTTGGTGATTTCCTTGTTTTGATTAACATGATGCTTCTCTGGCCTCCGTTGTGACGCTGCACTTCCTGTTTGGCAGCGTGCTGCAGACTTCTGTTGCTCAGCCTGTTTTTATTCACTTTCCCCATTTAACCGGCACTCTTATCCAGTGCGACTCACAGAGCTTACATTCTTTTTGTATTGAGCGGTATATTTACTGAAGCAATTCAGGTTAAGTACCTCGCTCAAGGGCACAATGAATGCGCCCCGCCTGGAAATCAAAGCTACAACCTGAGTTAAGCCCAGTTCCCTAACCATTACGCTACAGCATTACCTCAAGAGTTGGCACGCTACCTCCCTTCTCCGGGCTTATTCACTTCCTCCAAGCACTCTCTTCTTCTGTCCTTCTGTGCTCTGCCTGGCAACATTGAAATTGGGCCCTTTTATGACATCGCTTTCCCTCACACTCCCTCTAATGACCCCTCCCCCCGCTGGTTTTGTTGTTCACCTTCCGGAGGTCCTCTTGCCTTGTACAGACACCATTGTGCCCAAGCCGACGCTGAATTGCTGCCCACTCGTCATCCCAGTCTCGTCCGCTCTGTGCCCGTGCAGAGAGGCCGATCTGAGGCGGGGGGGTGGGGGTGGGGGGGGGCCGTGAGGTCGGTGGGTTGGGCGCTTGGGAATCCCCAATCTGTCCTCCCCCGGTGTCCTCAAGCTCAAATAGGCGGGGCTCATTCTCTCGCCGTGGCAAGTTCAAGCAGAAATAGGAAACGGCGTGCTACGCCTCCGCTCTGGCGTCTCTGGCCTGCAGGGCCTGTTTCCCCCCCAAACTGCCTACTCGCCCGGGCGGGTGGCAGGCTCACGCCAGATGGCTAATTACCATAAACAGGACACAGGGAGTCATGCAGAACCAAGCCAGAGGACTCTGCCACCGTTACCAAGGAAGTGAGGCACCGGCGCTAGCAGGCAGCGTAGACCTCCCCACCCCAACTCGCCCCCTGCTCGGGGGTGGGGGGGGACTGCAGCCAGACTCAGAGACAGATGGTCAGTGGGCCCCCCAGGACCAGCAGCTGGACACAGTGCGGGCAGCACAGGGGGACCTGGTTGGGTGAGCTCACACCTCCTTCACTGTCCCAGCTAAGAATAGAACCCCACTTGTTGCCTGATTATCTTCCAAAGTTCCAAAATTAGAGCCCAAAAATATCCCCCACCCTTCCAACAGCAATGCCACACACTGCACTTATCTATCAAAGTAAAGCAAGTACACACGCAAACACACAGACATACATGCACAAACACAGACATGCCTGTATACACACATACAGTACATATAGGTGCACATACACACACACACACACAAACACATATATACACACATATGTAGACACGCGCAAACAAACACAAACAACCACACATGTTTTCATACATACAGTACATACACACAAACCACAAGTACACTCAGATATACACAAACACACACAAACACACGCACACAAAACCACACATGTTTTCATACATACAGTACATAGTACATACACACAAACCACAAGTACACTCAGATATACACAAACACACACACATTAAACCTCCGCCTATCCCCTTTATTTTCCTTGTCATCAACAAACCTGCTGACTTAGTTTTGGGTTTCTTGCGAAACACGCCGTCTTCAGCTGCAGCAATACATTCATCTGTCATCACTGCCGTTGGACATTTTTTTTTGTGTTTCATGCAGAATTCAGTGTTATATGTCATATAGTTTCGTTTTGCATATGCATATTTATGTGTGTGTGTCTGTGTGTGCGTGTGTGTGTGTGTTTGTAATGAGGATTGTGAGGAGTAGAGGAGTGTGTGGGGTTTTTAATGTATTGGGAAGTTTGATGAAACCAGTCATTTTCATGGGACTTGTGACACAACACTTCTGGACAGACAAGTTATTCATGTCTATTAAAAGAGGTGAACTGTACTTCTGCAAAAGCAGAACAAGCCCATGCTCATTAAAACCACCAATGTTCTTTTCCCTCCTTTCCGTTCATTTTCGTCATTCTCCACAGTGCATGCCATTACAGAAATGTCCCATAAAATAACTTAAAATCCTATTATATGGCCAAGACTTGCCCTTTTCCAGTGGGCAATTGTGACAGAATGTTCTTTGCAGCATTATCACCCCACAGAAAGGGTGAACATGAATGAAAAAAATAGCATAGAATGCTGTGGGCAAGTTTGTCACAAGGAGGGAATAAAATTAATTGTCTGTTTGAAGTTTCACACAAAAAAAATGTATTACAAATTAGGGCTTCAAAGAGAATGGAGAATTACAAAACTTTTTTTCAAAACATTTTTAAAACATTGAGTAGACACCCAACATTGACCAAAGCTATTGTCTGTCTGTCTGTGTGGTGTCTGTTTCACATAACAAGGCAGAGTCCTCTAAAAATCTCTTCAAAGCACCCAGGGGAGATGCTGAGTTTGCATAAAACTGAGACTGCTGTAAAAAAAAAAAAAAAAAAAAAAAATCAGTTTCACTTCACTTGTCGGTTGTGTACGTTCGATTTTTGCATCATGTGATTCTGTTGACATCATGTGATAGGTTGAGAAAAGCTGGCCTCCCAGACAATACACGCACCAGATGGTTCCACCATCGTCTGAGGGACAAGGTGGGGGGATCGTCTGTTCGTGGGGTATCTCTGCTTCAATTGAGGTCGGTAATAAATAAAAAAGAATGCACACCAAACTAAATTATTCATTTGCATATTCTGATATACAACTACCCCCCATTGGCTGAAGGTAAGGTACCCAATAATTGATGTATACAAACACCAAATGACCAAAAGACATCTTGTAATAACTAGAAAAAAATGTATTGTATTGATAAAGACTCCAGTTTTATATACAGTAGATTCCAGTTTGTTACTATCAAGGATGGCCGACAAGCTCTACCATGCATTGAACACAAATGGGATCACCGTTTATTCATTTTAAGCTAGTGCCTATGACTGTGGTTAGAATGCAGAGTGCTGGCCTTGGACAGATGCTCTCTGGTTACACAGCTGCAGGGTCGCCGGGCGACAGGCCGAGGGGGGGAGGAGTCGATTGTTTCCAGCCAGTGGGGAAACAATAGCACATCTGCCCAGGCTAGAGGTCAGGTGGGAGAGGAGGAGAGGAGGAACTAAACTGGGGCACTGACAGGAAGACGGGACAGAGAGATGAATGCGGTGAGGTGAGACGGAAAGATATACATCAGAAAAAAGATGAGGAGAGAATAGGGTAGAAGAGGGGTGGGGGAGGAGGGAGGAGAAATATGGCGTGCGTTAGAAGCCTTTTCACAAGAACACCTCTTCTGGAAGAAAAGTATACAAGTGGTGTGAAATAACATCTCCGAATCTCAGAGTCGACGCACAAAAGCATGGCAAGCATATTAACATATTCCCAGGAAACAATAGTCTCTGGGATTATGCGCTCTATGCTGTGCTTCTGGCCTTTGCTAAGGACTTACTGAATCAGTACCACAGGACATGGTGCTGTTGAAGTTACTGAGAAAGATGAGCATTCCAGAGCTCTAGAGTTCTGTCACTAGAATATTCCGTGGTGAGGATGGAACTTTCAATGCAACTGATATCCTCCAATGACCTGTTATGACTGTGACTGATATTCCCCTGTAACGACAGGTTTCACTCTTTAGTCTTCTTTGTTGCAGTGATGTAAACGCGCAGTGTGTCTGCGCCTGTATGTCCGGCTGTGTACTGCATGTGGGGATGCGATCCTGCTCGTCGGTGCCTTCGCTGCAGCTTGGGAATGTACAGAAGCACATGAATAAAGATCTGAATTTGAAGGATTGGGCAAAGCTGGAGAACTCACTAGACAGAGAGGATAAGATGGAGAGACAGTGCGAGAAAGACAAAGAAAGGAAGAGAAAAGTAGGGCTTTTACGGAGGGGAGTGAGTGTGGAGGGGAGGGAGATTGGAGGAGAGAGTGGGGCAAAAAGAGGGCTGTGGGAGCGCGCTGCTTCGGTTGCGTGGAAACGCGGGCCCAGTGTGCCCTGCGGAGGCTCCTCTCCTGCACGCTTCATTACTCACAGCCTAGCGAGGCAAGGAGCGGGGAGAGGGAGTGTGGCCTGTCCACTCACTGCAGGCCTGCATATACACACTGCAGTTCAGCATATACACTGCAGCCCTGCATTTACTCACTGCAGCCCTGCATGCACACACTGCAGCTCAGCATATACACTGCAGCCCTTGCATGCACACATTGCAGCCCTGCATATACACACTGTGGCCTTGCATTTACTCACTGCAGCCCTGCATTTAAACACTGCAGCCCTGCATTTACTCACTGCAGCCCTGCATTTAAACACTGCAGCCCTGCATTTACGCACTGCAGCCCTGCATTCACGCAATGCAACCCTGCATATACACACTGTAGCCCTGCATTTACTCACTTCAGCCCTGCATTTAAACACTGCAGCCTTGCATTCACACACTGCAGCCCTGCATTTACTCACAGCAGCCCTGCATTTAAACACTGCAGCCTTGCATTCACACACTGCAGCCCTGCATTTAAACACTGCAGCCCTGCATTCACACACTGCAGCCTTGCATTTACTCACAGCAGCCCTGAATTTAAACACTGCAGCCCTGCATACTGCAGGCCTGCATTTAAACACTGCAGCCTTGCATTTACACACTGCAGCTGTGCATTTACTCATGGCAGCCCTGCATTCACACACTGCAGCCCTGCATTTAAACACTGCAGCCCTGCATACTGCAGCCCTGCATATACACACTGCAGCCCTGCATTTAAACATTGCGGGCCTGCATATACACACTGCAGCCTTGCATTTAAACATTGCGGCCCTGCATATACACACTGCAGCCTTGCATTTACTCACTGCAGCCCTGCATTCACACACTGCAGCCTTGCATTTACTCACGGCAGCCCTGCATTCACACACTGCAGCCCTACATACTGCAGCCCTGCATTCACACACTGCAGCCCTGCATTTAAACACTGCAGCCCTGCATACTGCAGCCCTGCATATACACACTGCAGCCCTGCATTTAAACATTGCGGGCCTGCATATACACACTGCAGCCTTGCATTTAAACATTGCGGCCCTGCATATACACACTGCAGCCTTGCATTTACTCACTGCAGCCCTGCATTCACACACTGCAGCCTTGCATTTACTCACGGCAGCCCTGCATTCACACACTGCAGCCCTACATACTGCAGCCCTGCATTTAAACACTGCAGCCTTGCATTTACTCACTGCAGCCTTGCATTTACTCACTGCAGCCCTGCATTCACACACTGCAGCCCTACATACTGCAGCCCTGCATTTAAACACTGTAGCCTTGCATTTACTCACTGCAGCCCTGCATATACACACTGCAGCCTTGCATTTACTCACTGCAGCCCTGCATTTAAACACTGCAGCTCAGCATATACACTGCAGCCCTTGCATGCACACATTGCAGCCCTGCATATACACACTGTGGCCTTGCATTTACTCACTGCAGCCCTGCATTCACTCACTGCAGCCTTGCATTTAAACGCTGCAGCCTTGCATTTATACACTGCAGCCCTGCATTTACACACTGCACCCCTGCATATACACACTGCAGCCCTACATTCACCCAATGCAGCCCTGCATTTACTCATTGCAGGCCTGCATTCACACACTGCAGCCCTGATTTTAAACACTGCAGCCCTGCATATACACACTGCAGCCCTGCATTTACACACTGCGCCCCTGCATATACACACTGCAGCCCTGCATTTACTCACTGCAGCTCTGCAAGCCCTGCATATACACACTGCAGCACAGAATTTACACACTGCGACCCTGCATATACACACTGCAGCCCTACATTCACACACTGCAGCCCTGCATTTACTCACTGCAGGCCTGATTTTAAACACTGCAGCCCTGCATGTACACACTGCAGCCCTGCATTTACACACTGCGCCCCTGCATATGCACACTGCAGCCTTGCATTTACTCACTGCAGCTCTGCAAGCCCTGCTTATACACACTGTAGCCCTGCACTTACACACTGCGCCCCTGTATATACACACTGCAGCCCTGCATTTACACACTGCAGCTCAGCATATACACTGCAGCCCTTGCATGCACACATTGCAGCCCTGCATATACACACTGTGGCCTTGCATTTACTCACTGCAGCCCTGCATTCACTCACTGCAGCCTTGCATTTACTCACTGCAGCCCTGCATTCACTCACTGCAGCCTTGCATTTACTCACTGCAGCCCTGCATTCACTCACTGCAGCCTTGCATTTACTCACTGCAGCCCTGCATTCACACACTGCAGCCCTACATACTGCAGCCCTGCATTTAAACACTGCAGCCTTGCATTTACTCAGTGCAGCCCTGCATATACACACTGCAGCCTTGCATTTACTCACTGCAGCCCTGCATTTAAACACTGCAGCTCAGCATATACACTGCAGCCCTTGCATGCACACATTGCAGCCCTGCATATACACACTGTGGCCTTGCATTTACTCACTGCAGCCCTGCATTCACTCACTGCAGCCTTGCATTTAAACGCTGCAGCCTTGCATTTATACACTGCAGCCCTGAATTTACACACTGCACCTCTGCATATACACACTGTGGCCTTTGCATTCACACACTGCAGCCCTACATACTGCAGCCCTGCATTTAAACACTGCAGCCTTGCATTTACTCAGTGCAGCCCTGCATATACACACTGTGGCCTTGCATTTACTCACTGCAGCCCTGCATTCACTCACTGCAGCCTTGCATTTAAACACTGCAGCCTTGCATTTATACACTGCAGCCCTGCATTTACACACTGCGCCCCTGCATATACACACTGCAGCCCTACATTCACACAATGCAGCCCTGCATTTACTCATTGCAGGCCTGCATATACACACTGCAGCCCTGCATTTACTCACTTCAGCTCTGCAAGCCCTGCATATACACAATGCAGCCCTGCATTTAGTCACTACAGCTCTGCATTCACCCCCCCCCCCCCCATCCCCCCCCGTCCCCCATCATCCCCCCACCCCCAAATCACAACACCCTCATAGTAGCCACAAAAGGAACCCCTCGACCTCTGACTTGGACCCTGTCTGCGTGGTCTGTCAGGCCCTGGAGATGGAACAACAGCCTCTGAGGACAAGAGCGCGAAACCCACAACGGAGCTTGCGGTGACAGAGGACACTGGCGGGGCACAACACCCTGATTGTCCCGCAAAACAAAAGTGCACTTGTGCCTCAGGAGGGAGGGGGAAACGACTGGGGGGAGGCTGGCACTAAGCACTAATAAAGTGCCCACTGTTGCCTTCTGTCAAGGGTGGCAACATTCTTCCACATGCCTTTTCAGACCCGAGCCTGTGGGTGAACCTCGGTTACTGTAGGCCTAAATCTCCCCTGGACTCTTCGAAAGCCAGCTTTAGACCAAAAAGTCGTCAGCTGACAAAACGGATTTTATAGTGATTTTACAAAACAAATTGTTCTACTTAGAACATCTGTTGACAGCTGCTAGAGTCTCCGAGATTCAACATGTTCAATTTTGAGTCTAGAATGTAGTCAAGACGAATCCTTCCAGTAACTCCTGACACGTTGTTATGGAAACAGTCTTTGCATTTTCTAACTGTTGGTTTGATGTGGATCACATAGCCTTTACTGTGCAGCATTCTATGTTTTTTTTTCTTAGAAAACCACTCAATTTTGAGACCTGCTGCCAGATTCGATAAAGGAGAGATTTTTTTTGACTTCCCAGAAATTGAATTTCAGCTCATAGTCAAAAGAATAATTTCTGTGACTTGTAAGAACCCGACACACCACAAGGTCTACACCGTAAATGTAATATATTGGTTCAGTCAGCATGCGTTGAGGTTCAGTCGTAATTGTTGCAAAGTCGCTACAGCCATTATAAGGATTTAATCTGTGCATTTTAAGCTTTTTAGTCTTTTTCTTTCAGACGTGTTCATTTCCCTTTTTAGGGCAATAATTATGAGATAAAAACATTCTTCACTGGGATAATAGCACGGCCCAGCGGCCTAGTAAATTACTCTGCATGAAGTGTATTGTATTACAGCGCTAGCATGATAAGCTTATCCTTTCCACACACACAAAAAAGCTAACGACTAATTTACAGATTATGCACTTCTTGTGCTGCTTCGTCATAAAATGCTCCAAAGTTCACCGGCGCGCTCGCTGTAAAGCTGGGGTCAGGAACAGCGTCTGTGTGAAACAGTGTTATAAAATGGAGCTGGCCGCGTTGTGACAGCGGCAGACTCCCTCACATGCTTCTCCTCCCTCATCCCTGCTTCTCCGGGGCGGGGAGAAGAAACAGCCTTTAACGGAATGGGGGCAGCTCCTCCACATCGGCGCCCCGAAGGAGGCTCTTTCGTCCCGTTGCGTGGGTAGTGACTCGACTTTACAGCACCCGAACACGAGGGCACCCCGTTTTTGGTTTTAAACTTCTTTCTCTCTCGCTGTACGGATTGCCCCATTTCAGTAAAGGATTTTTTTCACCTCGGGCCTCTGAAAGAAGGCCGCCATAATTTTTAACGATTCTTGGGGGGGAAACGGATTGGTGGTGAGTTGGTTGTGGCTCTGCAGCCCCCGTTCCCATCCTTAGGTGACTACACCCCCCTCCGTAACCCAGTTCCCTCCAGGCCCCTTGGCCCCCGAGCTGAAGTGTGACCAATATGTCCCTAAATCAAGCCCATCCAGGCCCTAGTGCAGACACTTGGGACCCCGGGCCCGGGACAAAAGCAGACGCTACCCCCTTTGTTGTCTTCGCCCGAGCACAACAGGCACATTGAATGGGGTGGAGGTTTTGGGGGCCAGAGGGGTATCCCCCAATCCTGGCAGGAAACAGAGAAGTGGGGGGGGGGGGAGGGTGGAGTGTGTGGGCCAGGGGTTTGAGGGCTCCCTGAACAATCGCCGGAGACTTGAACTGTCATCTCCTGCAAGTGGAGCTCGGGGAGAGAAGCCTCTCCTTCAGTGGTGGTGGTCTATCTGCCATTGTTATTGACGCATTCTCCTGCCCCCCCCACACACCACCACATGCATCCCCTTTTGCTGAAGAGCTCTATTGATCGGTCTGTCACGCCCTGCTGCCCCATGTGATTTCCACACGCACCGCGCAGTAGCCTAAGTAGGGCTACTGCAGTCAGTGGAGCCTCCCCCTCTAACCTCCACCCCATGCCCTCCCCACCCCCTCTCCACCCCTTGCCACCCCTCTCTCTCCATCGCGGGGGCCATCGTCGGATCACTCATCCGCCAGTTTTAGGGAGTGTTGCTGCTTCTTGGGGTGTGAATTTGCGAGACTGCATAAATCTACCCCCCCCCCCCCCCAAAACTCCCGCTCTCTCGCCCCTCTATCCCTTCCCTTCCCTCTCTCCACTCTTGTTTCACAGAAACCAGGAGAAAGCAAGCAAGCATTTGCAAGCTCTTTATAGCTCTTGGGGCAGGGGGATGTTGGGGGGGGGGAGGGGGGGGGGGGGGCAGATAAATAGGATTTAGGAAGCCAGTATTTTTTGAGATCCATTGATAAAAAAATAAATAAAAAAGAAATGTATTTTCCTGGCTCCGGGGGAGTCAAAGAGCTCTAGTAAGCCGCCGCAGTTTCAAACCCTTTTTATACAAGCCGTCAAGCCTCTGATTTTACAGTCTGGCTTCAAGAGCCTGTTAAACAGGGTTTATCAAAGCCTGTAAAATCGCTCTGATTAACATTCCTATAAGTCATGCTTCTTCTACTCCAGGAGCAAATCAACAGCTCATCAAGCCCCTGTGAGTGTTTGTATACTTAACCTGAATAAATACAGGGAGAATCAGTGTGGAATGACCCCGCTAATCATTTGGCTGCAACCCAGCTCCTCTCCCGCCCAGTTCCTTGTTGCATATTTTTTTATTGCTCCTTCATTGAAATGGGCCTTTATCAACAGGCAGATAAGAGAGACCCAGAGAGTATTGACACAATTCATAAGGCCCCCGTTCCTCACAAAGGCTCGGTAAACACAGGGCTCCTGTGCCCAAATGGTCGGCGAACAAAGGCGCTTAATGACAACTCGCAGGGCAGCGTGGCGTTAGCCATCCCCACCGCAGGAATTGGCAAAGAGGACACGGCTGTTGCTATGGGGCCCCATCTAATGGGGTCTTACTCCTGCCGTTGTGATGATGATGCTGAGTGTGGGAAAAAAAATATCTTCTTTATAGGCAGGGTTTTGCCCTTTGTTTATATGAGCTATAAACTTTATGATGCCTAGAATTGATGTTTCGAGGTTGCTCAATGGAATAAAAATTATAAAAACAGTGAAAGCTTTTAGCGGCATTTGCCAAACCGTGCCATCTACTTGCTATGCGCTTGATGCCATTGTAACTACCCACAAGTACTGATCCAATATCAATATACAATGTTTCATTCAAACTAGTTTGATTTGGGTATAGAGATTTATTTGGCTGATCCTGTATCAGTGTTGGCAAAAACACTGTAAATGGAGCACGCTTAATATATCGACACATTTTCCCTAGGTATGACTTTCAAATATTTGTTCCCCTGCACGAAGAACATCAAATCAATTTATGTGTGGAATTAGATAAATTTTTACAAGAGTTATGGAATGTTGAAGTATTTTTCTTTTTTTTTTGGGGGGGGGGGGTGGTGCATGTACACTGAGTGGCCCTGAAAATGCATGGGACAGGGAGTTTCACTTTCCCAGTACTTATCCTCTTGGTTTTTGTAAACTTTGCTCTCCTATCTCATATCAAGGTGCTGGCATTATAAACCTGGCTTAAGTGAGCCATTGTGACTGACTATAATATTGCAAGAGCTCTCGCTTGTAATTCCACAAAGCACGTTTTATCAGATCCCGTGGCTTGTGACTTTTCAACAAACACGCAGCACTTGCCCTTGATAAATGCAAATATCCCTTGTTTACACAATCATACGGCCTTGAGCTGCTTATCTATGGAAATGTGACTAAATGCAAGAGCGGAGGGAACAATCGCGGAGGTTTGGCCCGCACTTACAGATTTGAAATCAACATTCCAATAGTTCAAGCAGGGGTTCCCAACCATGGTCCTGGAGAGCCAACGTAACACCAGAGACCACCAGCTCCTGCGGCTTTCCTAGATCTAAGCCTTCATTGCTAGAGTTACAATAAATATCCTTGGCACGTTAACAGGTATGACTGTTTTTATAGGGTCATCGTGCATTACTTCCTGTACAGCACGAACGGACTGAAATAAACTGTGACTCTCCTTGTTTCTTTTTCTCCAAGACACTGTGCCTTTCATAAGCTGAATGTGAGCCTCAGGGCCCTCCGGCCGCTGTAAACCGTAAGCGCAAAGTGTCTGAAGTGTAATTACTGAGCAGCGATACCAATGGAGTGATCTGCCGAGACCCCAAGGTGCCTGCCTGGCTGACTGACCGTGACACTGAAGATGCTGGAGTTGATATCTGAAACAGACGGGGGTTTATGGCTTTCCCCCTGTCTGTAACCCCGGTGTGTTAAGAGGCAGCTGACGAAGACTGTGTGTGTGTGGAAAGTGCCGGGGTTCTGGTGCCCGGTCCCTGTCTCTTATCGGCGTAATTGCCTCGGGTGCCCTGAAGTTGTTTGTTGGTGAGGTGCATCTGAGAACAGGAGATGCATTTACAGTACTACAAATGCACAACCCCCCCTCTCCACTAATCTCTTTCTCTCTCTCTCTCTCTCTCTCTCTCTCTCTCTCTCACACACACACACACACACACACACTCACATACAGTCACACACAGACGTACACACTGCAAAAAAAAAAAAAATATATATATATATCTTAACAAGCATTTTAATCTCGTATTTAGACTTTAGAATCTTTTTTATGTTACTTTTTTGCAAAATAAAACAAACTATCTGACAGTGGGGTGAGATATTTTTACTCATTTCAAGATTTGCCAGTGTGGTAAGATAATTTCACTTGTCAAGTAAAAAGTAACATAAAACAAGCTAATATTTTCCACTTTTGAGGAAAAAAATATGATTTTAAGTCTCATTACAAGACTGAAACAATTGTTAAGACAGTCATTTTTTGCAGTGCGCGCGCACACACACACACACACACACACACACACACACACACAATCATTTAGTTAAATAACCATGTGAGAGTCCTAGATGGTCTAAATGCCCTTTCTAGTCATCACATATCCTTATGTTCTTAACTGTGCATGCACTGAGGGATATATCTTCTGGTCTCCAGTGTTCTGTTCCAGACCCTCCAGATCCTTTGTGTAAGATTCCAACAATCAGTCCAAAAACTGCATGGACAGCAGTTCACCTTCATCCCCCCACCCTGTGGCTCTGGACCCTAACAATACTGTCCACACTAACATTTTCATCATTTCATTCCTCAAAAGATTTATCATAGCATTCATAAAAAATTATCATATCATTCCTCAAAGAAATATTATACCATTCCACAAAAAGATTCCCACAAACTAGTAAAAATGCAATGAAGAACATTTAGGGAGAAAAAGAATGAGAGACAGAGAAAGAGAGATGGGACAGAAAGAGGAAGATAAACTGTGTGTGTGTGTGTGTGTGTGTGTGTGTGTGTGCGCGCACACAGATTGAATTACCAGGGTGGTATCAAAGATAATGCAATCTGGAGGCCTGTAGAGATGCATTTGCAGGCAAGACTACATTAAGGGCTGATTTAATTCAATAATTCCAGGACAGCCAGAGGTGGGAGTCACAATCGCGGAGCTGAGCGTGTGCACACACATGTGTAGACGTTTCAAATAAGCGTGACGTAGCGGTGGGCAGCGGACTAGAGAGGGGGAGAGAGAGAGAGAGAGAGAGAGAGAGAGAGAGAGAGAGCGAGCGAGCAGCAGGGAGAAAGGGAAGACGAGCTGGCAAGCGGAGTATCCCATGAACAAACAGAGGTTGTCATTAATGGAGTGCTTTATTAGCCGGGGGCCGGTGGAGATGGAGTGCCGTGCGTGTGCCACGGCTCTTATCGGTCAGTGGGCAGGGAGGGAGGGTGCGGGTGTCGGCACTCACGCTCTGTGAAAGCGGCCTGATTCATTTTCCGCTCGAGGAGCCCTCAGTAGGGCGGCGTCAGCCCAGCCGGGCCGCTCAGATTTATGGACCATTAAAGCAGCGGGGCTCCCTACCACACCGCTACTGCTAGCCCCTACCACACCGCTACTGCTAGCCCCTACCACACCGCTACTGCTGGCCCCTACCACACCGCTACTGCTAGCCCCTACCACACCGCTACTGCTAGCCCCTACCACACCGCTACTGCTGGCCCCTACCACACCGCTACTGCTGGCCCCTACCACACCGCTACTGCTGGCCCCTACCACACCGCTACTGCTGGCCCCTACCACACCGCTACTGCTGGCCCCTACCACACCGCTACTGCTGGCCCCTACCACACCGCTACTGCTGGCCGCCTGCTCGCTCTCAACTCCCCCCCCCCACCCCCATCTCTTTCTCTCTCTCTCTCTCTCTCTCTCTCTCTCTCCCTCCCTCACCTTCCTTCTCTTGCTCTCTCTCCCTCCCTCCCTCCGTCACCTTCCTTCTCTCTCTCTCCTGGCCGCTACCACACCGCTACTGCTGGCCGCCTGCTCGCTCTCAACTCCCCCCCCCCCACCCCCATCTCTTTCTCTCTCTCGCTCTCTCCCTCCCCCACCCCCATCTCTTTCTCTCTCTCGCTCTCTCTCTCCCTCCCTCACCTTCCTTCTCTTGCTCTCTCCCTCCCTCCCTCACCTTCCTTCTCTTGCTCTCTCCCTCCCTCCGTCACCTTCCTTCTCTCTCTCTCCTGGCCGCTACCACACCGCTACTGCTGGCCGCCTGCTCGCTCTCAACTCCCCCCCCCCCACCCCCATCTCTTTCTCTCTCTCGCTCTCTCCCTCCCTCACCTTCCTTCTCTTGCTCCCTCCCTCCGTCACCTTCCTTCTCTCTCTCTCTCTCTCTCTCCCTCTCTTTCTCGCTCGCTCCCTGGACTCTCCTTCTCTCTCGCTCCCTCACTCTCTCTCCCTCTGTCTCTCTAAACTCATCTTTCACATGCTTACTCTACCACTCACCCCTCTTAGATCTCTAATCGATCTAACACTCTGATCGTTTCTTTTGCACATTTACGCTCTTTCGAACGCACCTCATGCTTCGCAAATCCCTCTTCCTTTTCCCCCCACCTTTTCTTTCAAGCCATGCGTTCTTCCTGTAATGCATGCCCTCTGGCACCCTCTCAACTCTGTTCCTGCACACACACACACACACACACACATTAACTCACTTGAGGGACACACCTCACCAAACCCCTTCATTTTCCCCAGAGCGAAATGACCCTCTTGTCAGACCGGCCCACTCTGCCTCTCTGAAGGTAATGGGCGCCGCGGCGTTGAGGTCTTCACGCATTCATCTCCTCCAATCCTCACTCCCTCCAAAAAGGCTGCTGCATTAACATTGTCACGGGAATACGGAACAGATGACTCCTCCCGGGGAGCGGGGCCCTCAATCAGATCCGTTTCCAGTATTGCTATCTCTCATCTTCCAGTCACAGCACCCTGCCGGCTCAGCAACTTCCCTGCGCCATTCATGCCGGTCGGGCCCTATGAATAGTCTGGGAGTGCGTGGAAATGACACTGCCCCCGCCCTGAACAGGAGCCGACAGAGCCGAGTGATTGCAAGCGATTCAAGGATGCCGTGACGCGGGTCATAAATCAGGAAGCACTCCCACACACAGGTCTGAGGTAATAAGAATTCAGTCATCACACAGGGTACAGGGGTATACAGGCCTACATGTGCAGCCATGGCTAGTGCCGGGGAGAGGTACGTGGCACGGTGTCCTTGAGTTATTATTGATAATATTGTTATTTATTTGCTTCACACATGACTTTTATTGCTTAAAATAAACTGTAAAGGCTCTGAGGCCCCCCACGCTGCTGTATTATCAGCTGTTGTGAAACAGCGTCTTCCTCAAGCTGTGAAGAGCACAGAGCCATGATCCTGCTAACCCACACGTGCACCAGAAGCCTTTGTGTTTCTGGCTGTGATTCATGTGTGTGTATTTGTACACAAGATGAGAGAGTGTTTTTTTGTGTGCATTTGTACACAAGCTGAGAGAGTAAGACAGCGATAGTGTGTGTTTTTTTGTGTGCATTTGTATACAAGCTGAGAGAGTAAGACAGCGAGAGTGTGTTGTTTTGTGTGCATTTGTATACAAGCTGAGAGAGTAAGACAGCGAGAGTGTGTTGTCTTGTGTGCATTTGTACGCAAAGCTGAGAGAGTAAGACAGCAAGAGAGTGTGTTTTTTGTGTGCATTTGTACACAAGCTGAGAGAGTAAGACAGCGATAGTGTGTGTTTTTTTGTGTGCATTTGTATACAAGCTGAGAGGGTAAGACAGCGAGAGTGTGTTGTTTTGTGTGCATTTGTACACAAGCTGTGAGAGTAAGACAGCGAGAGAGTGTGTTTTTTTTTGTATGTATTTGTACACAAGCTGAGAGAGTAAGACAGAGAGAGAGTGTGTTTTTTTGTGTGAGTTTGTACACAAGCTGCGAGAGTAAGATAGCGAGAGAGAGTTTTTTGTGTGTATTTGTATACAAGCTGAGGGAGTAAGACAGAGATAGAGAGAGAGTTGTTTTGTGTGTTGTGTGTGTATTTGTATACAAGCAGAGAGAGTTAGAGCAGGAGGGGGGCAAATTGAACCTATCTGCCTGTGAGTTTGTCACTTGAGAGGCAATGAACCTAGTTTGCAGTTAATGCATGGCTGGCATGTCATTCTTACAGAACCAGATACCTATATGAGTGAGTGCCAGCTGTTAAACATTTGGATGTTGTTTCTGTGCAGATTATTGTTTTAATATGTCAAAGGAAGATGGCCGGGGAAGAAAATGCAATGTGAATATGGAATACAATGAACACAAAAACCATTGCATGACATATTTGCCGCTGTTTGATGTTGCCATTGCGACTTTGCGACCCCACAGACCATCTGTGTCCCACCAGAACCCCGGGCAGACAGCTGCCTGCTCTCTGTCCATCCTCCACCGATCACACGACGGATCATGTGGCGGGGGGTAACAGGGCAGCGATAAATGAAGCTCATAAAAACCTCACGAGTGGAGGTATCTGGCCTAGCGAGCGGGTGCGCCTGCAGACCAACCGCGTCGGGACGTCTCCACGGCCCCCCTTGTGTTAAACCGTCTCCAGAGGTGACCGTGACCGTCACCAAACAGACCGCACTGTTCTCGCTCGGTCAGCTGATACCAAACGAACGCGCCATCTGCAGAGAAGCTGATGGCGGTCAATGCAAAGACCGATAGAGAAGAGGAACCAGTAATGGGGTCTGCGTATTAGAGGGCGAACTTGGAGCCTGAACGAAAGGATCTTCCCTCTGACAGTCGATACCGGGAATACCTTTGACCTCTGCTGTTCACCACCCTTGCAGACTCCCCCTAAACAGGCCACGCAAGACAGAATGACACTGGTCTGACCGAATCTCATACGACATGAAAATGTTACAACAATGTTTTCCACTCCAGATCATGCTTTTATTGTTTTGTTCTGTAGCACTGCGGAAACCAGTAGACACTTTGCGAATAGCACAACTGTAAGTTGAGTGCGAGCTTAAGGGGAACTATCAGCTGCAGAAATTATTTTGGTTAAGCGGTATAAATGTGCCACAGTGGTTCCATGTGCATTAGCGGGCTGTGTTTTCCAGGCAATTGTTTTCACCTCATTGGAAATCACATTCAATCAGCTGAAATAATTTACACAGGGCAAATGAGGCAAGGCAATGCATCCGGATCACAAAGGAGAAAGTAACGTAAATGCGATGGTCTAAACTGCGTGGTCACAATGGTTATTTCAGGGGACCAAAACCACAAGCGCCATGCGTGAAATACAGAGAGAGGCAGCTAAATGCACCATGGGGGAAAAAAAAACAACAGCTCGGGAGCAGGCCTTTAACATACTCAGTGATGTAGAACAGCTATAAAGGGCAGGGTGAATTTGGGTCGGGTCACATTGGAAATGGACTGCGAGTGTGAAATGGTTGGTTCTGCCTTTAAGGGGTGGTTGAACAAGGTTGCAACTGGAACCCCCCGATTGCCCTGCCACAGTCAGCATAGGGCATCCCACAAGAAATCACTGTTTGATGCAATCAGATATTACGTACAATGTTGTGAAAGCATTTTGTGTGTGCTAGCACTCAGGCGTCAGCACATGGACACTGCACATATAAGGGTCAAGTCAACAGTCTTTCATGAGGGAGAAAAGTACTTTTTTCTCTCTCTCCAGTGCAATGCATCTTTTTTGTGGACAACCCTTGACAGGGTTCATTTGCTGGATGTGTGCAATGCAAATAAAAATACTACCAGCAATAGTAACAACATGATATACATGATTTATTCACAAATTCGAAGCCATTTCAAAATAGGTTCCCTTAGTGTATGCAACTGCATGGTGTTAGACATGCTTATGTAAGTCAGTGGTGACGGCTTTTAGTGAAGGTCAGATAAACAGGCTTCTATCATAGTACGTAAAATCCGGCGGACATCATGGGCACAATGGTCAAGACTCCCCCGCGAAAATGACGCACAAGCTTTTTAATCCCGATTGGGACAGAGACTATCCTGATTGGTTGATATTCTGTAACGCGCCGCAAGTCTGACTGTAGGCTAGTTACTACTCCTGGAAGAAGTTTCGGTAGTGAAACTGTCATTTTACTGCAATATTGATACAAATTAAACAAAGCAATATACTTTAAATATACAAAAAACTGAGGGTCATTAAAATATATATTCCATACAGGATAGTATTCACACTGCTAAATAATAATGATTAAATAATGTAAATAACTAATATTGTTTTAATAACTAATATTAGTTATTCTCTTCCAAGGCGAAGAAAAGATGCCACGATATGCAAACACACTGTATTACACAAATGAGTTATCTGTAAACTGAACCCATAACTAATTCCCTGCGTCAAAAATCATAGTCGTCTAATTAAGAAATAGGCGGTGCGATACTTTTTCCTCACTGATTACGAGGCAAAGTCAACGCCATACTGTTTCCAAATTAGAAACTGCACCACTCTTTTGGAAACAACGTACATTCGAGCCAAAATGGCGTACCCAGAACTAATATGAAAAAGAGAGCTACTGCTGCGGCAGTTGCCAGGGGATATGTGAGGGGAGGGGGTATGATTGGCTGAACTGGCCTTGTTGCCTTGGCGACGGCAGGGGGTTTGGTAGCGTTGCCGTGCGGCGTGATCTCTGCGCTGCCTGGATGGAGGAAGCAGCTGCTGATCTCTGACACAGTGCGAGAGAGACAGGCATCTATATGAACATACTGTATACAGAATCTCTGCCATATTGCTTAACAGGCACAGCGTGCATGAATGTAAGTATCATAATTGGGTGTATACTACTTTTTTAATTATTATATAGAGCTTTATTTAGCCGTATCATTCAATACACGACTGTTTTCTCTGAAAATCACAAATAATAAGCTGTATATTTGAGCAAGCTAACTTGGCAAGCAAGCTTGTTATCTGTGAAGCTGGAACGTGACGCGGCAGCATGTATAGCCTACTCTATAGCATTAGCATTTGGAATTATTTTACCCACCATCGTGAAGCCTTCGCTTCGCTTCTTAAATAGTCATTTGGCGTATTGCATTTTCCTGTGTACGAGCCATGTTTTTCGTTCTTTTCGCCCATGTGGTTTAGCTAGTCAGCTATCTCACAAGCTGTAGGCTAACTTCTTTTGTGGTCGACGCAGGCGAACAGTAGGCTACGTTGTTTTTTGCTATGCTTCTCTCTGGATAATAAGTTAAACATTTTGACATTGTTGTCTATACAAACGGTATGTTGCTTGCTAATTCTTTGCTGATTAGTTCTTAACATTTCAAGCACACTCGATTTGTGCCAGCTGCCTTTTTAACATCGCGTGTGTAGCCTACATTGGGGGGTATGCGATTCAAGAACGTTATCTAGCTAACTAGTTAGCTTGCTTTCATATTAATAATGTTTCGTTTTTAGCTTCAGGCTTTATGGTTTGAATGTAACGTTAGATGTATCAGCTACTTCATATTACCTTTCTTGCTACATCGAGGAAACGGGAAATATTGTGTTTACGCTTACTTTGCAATGATTTGAAGCGTATTTTGTGTACAGGGTGTGACATTTTGAGAGCTCAGTTTTGGTGAGTGAACTTTTCTCATCGCCGCGTTTTATCGTCTTAAGCACTGGCGGGTTGGCTCAGTGAATATCTGAATGTAAACACTCACAAAACAATGCATCCCATTGTGTATTTCAAGGGTAGCTGGCCTGAGTTCGCTGACTAGTTGTCCTTTTGCGACGAGAATGTAGGGCAACTTTGTAACACGAGTGTTGGATGTGGAGGGGGTAGGCTATGTGATTTGCCTGTGTTGTCTACTTTAATTCAGATCGGCGTGTTATTTTTGAACAGATAAGAGACAAAGTCCAGTTTTTGAAACGATAACTCTTGATTAAATGTTGTTACACTGCAGTTGTGTATGTTGTTTCCGGTGATTCTTGCTGTGGATTATTGCGTCGAGTGACAGACACGTGGTCAAGGCAGCAGAGAGCGAACGGCTTTGGAGGGAGAGTGATAACTGCAGCCCGTCGAGTCGTCACTGCTACAAATATTTTTGGTTGACTGAGTGTGTTTTCGCTCCAATACTTTGGCTGAATACACACACATACGCACACACACCATGCCCGCGTGTGAAATACAACAGTTAAGTTCCATTCCTCACGGGGATCTGGAAGTAAGCAACCGAGCTTGCTATCAGGAAGCAATCTTCTGTGTGGTGTGTGTTAATTTTAGCCCCGGCAGCGGGCAGAACTGTGCGCGATCCAGTCTAGGGACATTGCACAGCCCAACAATGGAGCGCGTAGCTGGGCTGTGGATGGATCGCTACTGTACTGCTTATTAACCATTCGCTTGTCAATGGCTGTATCCACAGACACAGAATAGTCTTTGTGTAAAGTCTGTTTATAGACACCTCACCGCTGGGTGCCATTTAATTGTCTCCACAGAGTCAGAATTAATTGATTACCGTGAAAAGCCCTGTTCTAATAGTAGCAGTTAGTTTTATGACACCCCCCCCCCCCCCCCACACACACACACACACACCTTCCCCGCCTAATCCTGGTTGTTTTCTGAAATTCAGTTCATGGGCAGGAGCACGGCCTTTGACGTTACAATCTGTTACATTGACGTGCACAATAAAACGGGACCAATCAGCTCGTTGAGATAATTACAGTATCTCCATATCAACCCCCTTGGCACCAGTAGCTAATTTGGATAAACAGTTATTGCGTCCCCAAAATGCTGGCATGATCCAGTGGAATTTATACATTTTAATCTGAGTGACCACAAACACTTTTTAAATCTCAACCTACTACAGCAGTGCATTATTGTGTGCAATTTCTACATATAAATATGGAAATTATAGAATGTTATGCTAAACAGCAGGCCAGTATTTAGCATTTATACCCTGTATATTTCTCTGAATTTAGCACTGGTGTTGGGACATGGCCTTTGCTGTGCAAAGGTTAATGTTGACAATTGGGAGAGAGGCCGTTTTAAGTACATCGTGTAATAGATAGCCACAGGTTTGCCCCAGATTGAAGACGCATTCCAAACACAGCTTCCGAGTCCCCCCCAGATCTCTCTCTCGCTCCGCTCACCGGTGCTTGGTTTAGGTCCGAGTGCGTCGTCACTCTGCAAAGACTTGCCGCCACGCGTGCGATGTTCAGCAGGTTAGTGGACTTATTGTGCGACACAGACAGTTGTGTCTGCTTTGGGTGTGTGTGCATGAGCGTGCGTGTGCGCGCCTGCAGCCGACCTCTTTCTCTCTGTTTGTGTTTTTTGCGTGCAAAAGTGTGAGGCGCAGTCAGTGTGCCGCCGTCGAAGGAATACCCTTGAAATGACTCGGACGATCCAGAAAGAGTTGCTTCTTCTTTTTTTGTGTGGGCCTGCCGTGGTGTCGTTAGTCTGTCGTCAGGGTGGAGGCGGGGCATCGTTATCCTGTTTGGTTTAGCAGATGTTTGCTGACAACTGTGACAGAGATAAAACTGCAAACAAAAGAGGTTGAATAAAAAAGAATAAAAGATCAACCTGCTGTTCTGCTGCCACAAATTTGGGCCTGGGCATAGTGTGTGTGCGCGTGTGCATGTGTGTGTGTGGATGAGGGTGTGTTACTATACCATGAAGCCATCTGGTAAGCTGGTTGCCTTGGGTGTTGGGAAGGTACATGCCATGAGGCAAAAGGGACACACAGAGTATATACACATGTGAGGGTCTGTTACAGGTGTGTGTGTGTGTGTTGCGTGTGTGTGTGTTGCGTGTGTGTGTGTTGCGTGTGTGTGTGTGTGTGTGTGTGTGTGCGCACCAGGGAAAGGGTAGGCTAAATATTTCAATTGTGGCCATAAATAGGAAGTCAGATGTGTTCCGTGCACCAGGTTGCCAGGCGATCATCCCTAAAAATAAGACCGGCCATATAAATTATGCACTTTTGACTGTTGGTGCTGGCATGAGACGCTGTTCCGCAGCGCCTGCTGCACTGGTGCGCGGGGCACGTGCTGTGCGGTGCGCAGGGAGGGAAGGAGGGTTCCACTTCGCACGCGCGACGCATTACGAGGTTAATTAGACCGTCGGCAGAAGACGCCGCAGTAATCGTTCCTAATTGCGCCCGTGTCTTGTCTGGCGTTCCGCTGCCCTCGTCGGAACCGAAGCCTTCCGCAGCGGGCCGTTAAGAAAAGAAAAAGAAAAAAAACGACACGCGCCGTTTGAGTTCTTCAGTGTTAAGAACTGAACGGGAACTCCATTCAGATAACATGGGAGGCATCGAGCGTGTTTGGAAGGTTACTTTTCCAGTCGCCGAGGGAGGGGTTGGTGACTCCTCCTCGTGTGGGATATGGGATATTTTTCTCCCTCCCCAAGCCTGGACGACCCCGCTGAAGGAAGACGTCTGTTCGCAGTCTCTGTAGAACGGTAAAAGCTAAGGGTCATGTTGAGGTAGCAAAGCCACAGCGAAGTGTTGCAGCGTTCTCCCAAGCAGCACTGTGCAGGACAGGCTAACGGCTGCTTGAGTAATGAACGGTTACCCTCCGCTCCCGTCCCCATAACTTGTGCGAATGCAGTGCCCCTTTGCACTGTGGGAAGGGTTTCCCCCTGTTGAGTATGATGTTGGGGTACTCCTCCATGGAAGAGGGAGAGAAGGAATGAGTTATTTGTAGAGTTCAGATCTGAAATTGTGTACCGATGGAGATGGCGCTTCTGTCGGCTTCAGCGTGTTAATGCGTTGGCTGCAGAACTCTCAGATTCAGTCAGTGTTTGGGGTGGAAAGCATTCTCTAGCCCTCTGTTCACCGCGCACAGCGTCTCTCTGAGCTAAGGGAAGTGAAATCGTCTTCCAGGAAAAAATAACTAGCACAGAAACATTGAGTCTCGGACACTGGTGAAATAGGGAGAGCGGAAAGTGTTTCTGTTTGGAGAATCGTTCTTGGAGGTGGAGTATGAGCCTTCGACATAGTTTGATCCTGCAGTCAGAGTTCTCGATTGAAAACCGGTGTCTTGCGGTTCAGCTGGGAGTTGAGTGAAAGATAAAAATCGATTTGGTGAGGGTGGGTTAACGAGGTCTCAGTTTTGTTCACGCTTGCTAGTAGCCTACCGTACATGAGAAGAAATTGTTCAACATTAGCTACCTCCTTGAAGGTTTGATTCTTCCAACAGACAAGGCTATAACACCGTCTTAAATGCAAGTTTGGTGCTTTTTTTAATGAACAATTCTGGGCGTGTAGGTTTAGCAAGTTTTATTTACACGTGCTAACGCAATAATTTTGTAGTGTACGTGAGTGAAGAGGGGCTAATTTTGCCTTTCAAAATAAGAAGTTCATGATGGAAGCTTTAGTTCAAGGCTTGTTTAGCTGTGCCAGAACAGGCTTTCGTTGACCAAAGCAATTTTTCATCGTAAAATGGCCACAGAAACAGGCATGGGCCCGTCTGCCTGCCAGCAAGATGGTTGATTGTTTTTCCTATGCATGCACATTAGCGGGTGGAGGAAGAAGAGGAGGAGCCAGACTGACGCGATGAAGGGCCGCTCCCTCTGTGTCCACCTGCCTTTTGGGCGCGCGCGCGCGTCGTAAAGAATCGGGAGCGTCCGTTCTCTTTGCCTCTCGCAGCGCTGAGCTCTTTGAGAGAAGACGGCCCTCGTTCCCCCTGTGGGAAAGGTAGACTCGCACGCATGTTATCAGGAGAGAAAAGTCTGAGAGAAACAGCCAGTCGGTGCACACATTTGCCTGCTGTTTTGGAGAAGCCGCGAGGGTTTATCTCTTCATCTCGCCGCTGCCCCTGTGGGGTTATTCGGAGGGGTTTGGGTGGGGTGGGGGGTGGCACGGCGTTGCGCACCGCACCACGTGCTCGTGGTTTGGCTCCAGACCCAAACGGACGGTGTTGTCGCTGAGCTGTCCTCTCCCTCGTTCCCCGTCCTGGCCTCTGTTGTCGCCCCGCTGTAATTATCTGGGCTTTGTTTAGCGTCGACTTCTCTTCATAATGATTCCAGCCGCGCTCGTTTTTCATCTCCCGCTCGCCCTTTTTTTTTTTTCTTCTTCTTCTCCCCTCTCTTGCCCTGAGCAATAGACCAGGAGGCGGGACGTCCCCAGGAGACCATAATGCTTTAGTTGTCTTGGTTACGTGACATCAGAGCGTGGTAATCAAATATAGGCGGCTGCTCTGAATTTGGGTTGCAAATGTGCGCTCTTCTCTGTCTGGGGAGCGTCCCCCTCTTCCCACTGTCACAACTTTGCCCCCCCCGCCCACCGCCGCCCTCCCCATCTCCCCTCCCTGTCCACACTGGTACCAACATTACCGCCATATCCCGTGGCGTGTGTATGTCTGTGTTTGTGTGTGCCTGCTTTACAACCGTTTTCGTTTTGAGCGCACATGGACTGGCTGCGTTTGACTTCGAGCGCGCGTGCGTTTGAGAGAACCGTCTGTGCACGGTGACGTGTACGTGCGCGGGTGTGCCCGTGGCGCTAATGTTTGTGTGCGTTTCGAGTGCGCAAGTCAATGTATGTGTGACTTGAGTGCGTACGCGTTGGCGGAGTGTGCGTGTCCGTGACGGTGCGTGACGGTGTGTGAGCGCGCGCACGTCGACGGGCTGCTGCCCCATTGTGGCGTCTGTAAGTCGGCCCAGCGTGGAGCTCCATATCTCAGGATTGGTCACAGTCTCGGTCGCTGTGCAGTGAGACTGAACCCCCCCCCCCCCTCAGACCTGTGGGGGGGGGTTAGAGGCACCCTCCTCTCTCTCTCTCTCTCTGGCCTGTGGGGGGGGTTTGAGGCGAGTTTTCGGCAGGCGGTTTGCCGTTGGAGCCTCTCCCCATTGAAAGGGGCGCTAATGGCGGCGCAGCGCTGGTGTGGGAGCAGGGCCGCCCCACGCCCCGTGTCACGCTCGACAATGGCCCCTTGTGCACGTCGCCCCCCCCCGCCTGAATAAACGGGGTTTGTTTAATTGAGATGGCGGTGTGACAGCCACACAGGCCACAGGCTGCGCTGGGCTGACCCAGATCGGGGGGGTGGGGGTTAGGAGGTATAGCGACAGGGACAGAAGACCCCATTCTCCCGCTGAGGCAGTGAAGGTTCCGCAGGGGGCGCTCTCCCTCCCGCCCAGCCTCGCAGCCCCCGGCCCAAACAGAGCGTTCACTCCCCCCCCAAGTACCCCCGGCTCTCCCCTTTCCCCTCTCATCCCCGTGAGCACCGGCGTCCGCCCGCCCGCCATGCTCATGAATATTCACCAGTTATTCACAAGCATTCTGGTCTGGGATTTATTTTCCTCCTGAATCTTTTTTTTTTTCGGGGGGAGCGGGGGGGGGGGGGGGGGGGGGGTTTAAGTCTGTAAGGATCCTACACATGCCAAAAGAGATTAGAATCTGAACCGCGTAAGTAACTCGCTGCTAACTTAGCGTAGGCTACACGTTAGCGCAGGCTACACGTTAGCGCCTACTTTCACCCGATCTGCACTGGCGGAATGGCGGAGGAGGGTCGGGCCGCATTCGGCGTCAGACATCTCGTTAGGGAATAGGCCGTCTGGGCCAACACTGACGCCTGCCATCCAAAGCCTTTTAAACTGCTTTGCATTGATATTTTCATCTGCCGTGGATAAAAGTGTTTTTTTAATTTTTTTATGATCATCGTCGTCTTTCTTTTCTTGTGTTGAGAAATCCGTTGTTGTAGACCACAAACTCGCGAATAAGGGCATAGGCCTCAGGTTGTAGGTTAAGGATTAGCTTGAGTAAAGCACACTCTGATGTCACAGATTTGGCATTGAATTTGGTTTTGGTGTTTTCACACATCTGTTTGATGAAGCTTTGTCATAATTTTTACAGCTTACAAGATAACCGACAAAGGGCCTGATTTACTAAGACCTTTAGCGGGTGCAAAAAACTTTAGCACACGTAAAACTAATAACACAACCGATGACTGGTGCAAAAGAAATACCATGACCAATCATTTGTGATGTTATAGGTTTTGCACCTGCTAAAGTCCTAGTAAATCAGGCCCAAAGTCTGTTCTCTAGCAGAGTGGAGAGAAGCATGGACTGCCCTGTTGAACCTCAGCGTTCAGCTGAGTTTGTAATGACCTGTTTGCAGTTCATGTTTGATCAGGGAAAAAATTTATTTTTTCAAAGCACCCAAAGAAGTGAGGTGGCTTATGGGACGGGGTGAATTTGGGTGTGAAAGCCGAAGTGCGTCTCCGCAGCAGATAAAGGTGATAGCGGACATTTACTCTGCAGCGCCTCTCACAGACGCGTTTCTGAGGAAGCAAAAACGCGGGCTTTCAAAGGCCTCTCGCTGTCATTTCCCTGTTAAACACTCATTTCTGGTCCGCAGAGTTAATAATTGAGTTGTAATATTTGAGCTATGTATTTGAGCTATATGTCACCTGCCTAATTTATCTGGAAAAAGGGATTCTGTTTCTGAAAAGTAAACTTGGGGCCAGGGCTTGGATGCACCGACACACACACACACACACACACACACACACACACACACACACACACACACACACACACACACACACACACACACACACACACGGAGATCCATAGTGTATGTATGACTTCCTGTTTTAGGCATGCTTCCATGTAGGCCTATCAGTTTGTTAAGTAGGCCACTGCATTTCGGCTATTCCTGGGTTGCACTGGGTGTTCATTAAAGGTATCGGTGCTGAGAATAAAAGGTTGTCATGTCTGCTGGAAGGATACCAGCGCAGTTTACACTGGTAAATTATGGGTTCGGTGACAGCCAGCCAGGGTGTCGAGTGTCGCCGCATGCCAATCCGACACCCGCCGGTCTGACACACCCTCCCAGGTGTTTGTGGGCGGGTCTAGGGGCGGAGCAATGGCAGGGGAAGCCTGTGTTTCCTCCTGGTTTCCACCCAGAGGGTTAACCCACAGCCCTCCCCTGAGGTGACTATACAGCAGGTACCGTAAATGCGTTTAGGTGGTGGTGGGGTGGGGGTGGGGGGGGGTATAGCCTGTTTTTCGTGTCACGGAGCCGAGTACTTCCCCCATCGTCGTCGGTACTTCCCCTTTTTTTTCTGTTTAATCGCTTTAAGCCGACCTTGGCGTGGCGGCAGCGTGTCAGGCAGCTGCAGGGCGGGCGCGCGGGATGCCCGCCATGCCCGCTCTGTCACTTGCCAGTCGTAATGTATCCTTCGCCCATGCAGCCTTCCTTTCACACGGTAGAGTTCAGTTCACTTACTTTAGTCACGGCTTTTGACTCCTCTGATTTTTTTAAAATGTAGTTTTGGTTTTATTTTTAACTTTTTTTTTTTTTTCCACCCACAGTGGGTCAGATTAATCATGAAAGTGTCTTAACAGGGCCGCCATCTTACCTTTGGCCTTTCTTGAGAAAATATAAAAACAGTCCTCTTAAGAAGCAGAGTGTGGAGGTAACGCACAGAAATTAATGGAAGTAACTGGCTCCTGTGTGTGGGGTTGCTTCACCCCTTCTGTTGTTACCCTAATCAATCTTAACACATTACGTTTGACTGCTAAACCTGGGGTTGCCAGATAAGTCTTAGATGTGTTTAATGGCTGCGGAGGGCCCTGTGTGTGATGCGGAGGGGTTTCAGAAGAGCGGCCCTGTTATGGCCCACGTGCGTACGAGTGCTTCTCGTTTTTTAGGCAGCCTGATTCGTCGTTTTGAGTTCCAAAAGTTTCATTGCGCTGCTCTATGTGCTATGTCAGCAACTGACCATGAGCTTCATGTTGAACTTGCGCGCACACACACACACACACACACACACACACACACACACACACACTTTTGTTGAGTTCTTTTCAGTGCAGGCTCATGCAGAATGGTCATGACATGCAGCAAGTCCTTAAATATCCTGAAATATTTACTCTTATTCAGTAGCTAAGCAGTACCTCTACTCCTGTAAAATTCCATGATACAGCAGAGCAGGCACGATTGACCTATCCCTGTATTCAAGTTCATGGTTCCTGTATTTTTCCACTTCTAATACTTGTATGGCTCAGAAGATTAATAATAGGCCTAGTCATTTAATAAAGTTGTATTAATTATGTATCCATATGTGTAAAATGTGTGAAGAAATATGAAAGTCAGTAAGTCGGTCAGTAATTCTCCTCAATGTAGAGGCACATCTCTGAGACTGCAGCGTCAGCCTGTTAGAGCGAAGACAACATCCTACAGCTTTATTCTTATAACCTCTGTGTCCACTTCCTTATTTTCCTCAGTTTCTTTCTTTTCTTTCTTTTTTTTTGCCAATAAACTTCCTCCAGATATGCTGAGTAAACGAGGGTCGCTCGCTCGGCTCCAGTAGGCGTTTATAAAACGGGGAGGCTGCGAAATGCCACTGGAGCAGAAACAAGCGCTCCTTTGTCTGAGCAGGAGTCGTTATGTTAACAGAGGGGCCTTAATTTTACACAGCCATTCTGGCCGTTTTCACGTTTTCAGGACCCGTAGCGTACGACTTCCTGTTTTAGACGCGCTTCCGGGGGGGAGGCAAAGTGGCATAATACACCACACAGCCCCATCTACCGCAGTGTAGATTGAGATTCTGTTTTGATTCACTCTGATGCCCAGCTAACCTCCGGGTGAAGTCCCTCCCTCCGTAATTTGGTTGCTGATCGCGCGCTTATCGCCTAATGAAATAATTGGCTGGTTTAATAACAAGTGGATTGATGCCACAGTTTCACCGCCCGCAGCTCGCGGCGGTCTAGGACACGCTGGCTGAGAGCCCCGTGCTTCTGGCTGCAGGCAGGCCTCGTCCCAGGCCCCGGGAGCCACGCGGTGTTGCGCACTCAGTTTTTTATAAACGTCATCGTTGCGTTCAGACGTCAAGATCGTCAGAAGGTAGGAGAAAGGGTCAGTTTAGAGCTAGGGGTGTTGTGGACCAAGCTGAAGCTTAGTTTTATATAGAGTGGGTAATGTACAGTCTTATACAGAGTGGGTAATGTAGTCTTATACGGAGTGGGTAATGCAGTCTTATATGGAGTGGATGATGTAGTCTTATATGGAGTGGGTGATGTACAGTCTTATACAGCTTCTATCCGGCATAATAGTTTCATTTCATATAGGCCTATGATATCATTTCAAGGTTATGATGCATCCCATATCCTCGTCGCATTAGAGGTCATGTTTGTGGTTCAGGGTTTCCTACGTTGTGCTTTAAGCTGATCGCTTGTTTGTGCTCTTTACTGTTGTGTTGGTATGATGCAACAAACGATAACGATGGTTCCTTTGAATTTTTATGTTTAATGTTCTGTTTGGCATGTTTTGGGGAAAAAAATTACAAATCTGTGATTTAATAAATAAATATAGGGTTTATAAATGTGTAACGCATGGTAGCTGAGTCTTTTTCAGTTTATATTGCCAATATGTTATTACTCTGGGGCAGGGTGTGAAATTAACACAAAATGCTGGTAATTTTTTTTTGATTGTGGCTGGTAAGATCTTCTACTCTAGCAGCCACTTTGGCAGTAACCAACCATGTTGTGCTATATTGCGAAAGGCAATGTGGCTGGTGAAATGTTGAAAATGGCCGGTGATTTTTAGTCACTCTGGCCAGCGGGTGAAGGAGCTCCTATGGAATGAGTCACTCTTGCCCTGCTCTGGGGCCTGACTCTTCAGACCCCCTGTTGCTTGGCGAATGGCGGGTGATGGGGAAGGTCCCTTCCCAACACATCACATTCAGGACAGAACATTTTTACCCATGACCCCTCAGTGCAGATGCCCCTGGTTCTCCACCCCCCACGCAGTCACACAGACTGACACAGCCAGGGCACAGGCCCACCCCCCACACAGTCACACAGACTGACACAGCCAGGGCACAGGCCCACCCCCCACACAGTCACACACTGACACAGCCAGGGCACAGGCCCACCCCCCACACAGTCACACAGACTGACACAGCCAGGGCACAGGCCCACCCCCCACACAGTCACACAGACTGACACAGCCAGGGCACAGGCCCACCCCCCACACAGTCACACAGACTGACACAGCCAGGGCACAAGCCCACCCCCCACACAGTCACACAGACTGACACAGCCAGGGCACAGGCCCACCCCCCACACAGTCACACAGACTGACACAGCCAGGGCACAGGTCACCCCCCACACAGTCACACAGACTGACACAGCCAGGGCACAGGCCCACCCCCCACACAGTCACACAGACTGACACAGCCAGGGCACAGGCCACCCCCCACACAGTCACACAGACTGACACAGCCAGGGCACAGGCCCACCCCCCACACAGTCACACAGACTGACACAGGCAGGGCACAGGCCCACCCCCCACACAGTCACACAGACTGACACAGCCAGGGCACAGGCTCATTGGCAATAATAGATATGATAATTCATTTAATATGATTCATTATAACGCCATTATTAGTACATTAATACAGAGCAACAATGTTATGTCTTATAGTTAATTGTAGCAATATTGTTGACTGCATACTAATGCCTCCAGTTATAATCACAATTAATTTTTTTCAAAGTTAAAATTCTTTTATGTATTCTTAGTAATGTGATACACATGAGAAATTATTTGTGTCTGTCAGGAAACTAGTCTCTACTTTTAAATGGGAGACACCACTGATTAACGCAGAACAAAGAAACACATAGTCTACAGGATGTTGTAATACTTTTATTTGAACATGCATTCAGACAGACTGACAGACAGCACACCTTTAGTCATGATCCTCACCCATGTAGACCTGGGTAACTCACACGTTTGTTTCTCATACTGCATCCAGTACGGTTGGGTTTACACGGGGGCCACTCAGGGTGAGCGGTAAACTGGCGACCTGGGATTTGAACTGTGACCCCCCCCCCCCCCCCCCCCCTACCAATCCATTTGCCCCCCCCCCAAATCCACTCATGCACTCTTCTCCATTTCCTCCCATTGCTTTTCTTTGCATATTGAACCACTCGTCTCCTGCTTCCTGAATTATTGATCACCGGCATTTGCTGGAACTCAGGATAATTTACCCCCCGCCTCGCACTCTACGCCAGCGTCTGCCTTCTCCTGCGTGGGACTCTAGGTTGGGAAAAGAGCAGGGGCATCGTGCAAAGGATTCTGGGACAGTTTACCTCAGACAGAGGCTGTGTAACAGATCGGCGGTGACTTCACTTTATTGCACACAATCACTTGTGTCTTGTAAAGGTTAATCTAGAAGCCACAGATTGAACCTTGGAAAACGGAGGGAGTTGGCATGTACGGAGGCTCTTTGATTGCAGAACTGAAGTAATGGTGTGCTAATTGAAGTAGTGATATTGTCTAGGCTGTGTGTTATACGTTTGTGTACATTGAAAACAATCGAGCGAGCCAGAGGCGTCAGTGCTGTGGAGCGCTCGGAACCCTCCAAGGTCGACGCGAGACCGCCGTGCCCACCTGCAGCAGGTGTGCGGGAAGGTGTTTACAGGAAACGAACGCAGCGCGCTAGGCCTGGCGGAGCTGGGAGGGGGGGTTTCCTGAGTTACCGGGCCGTGTCCTCCACGTCCTGGCCTTCGATTGGCTCAGCTCTGCGGGAGAGTAAGAACAGCGACCAAAATAAAGCAGCCTCCTCTGCGCTGGCAGCCTCCTCGAAACGAGCGGGCGACGTGAGGGCGGGACTTTACCTTCGCTTCTCGGCAGGGTGACTCACGAGGACCGGAGGCGTGCGACACACCTGTGTGTGTTTAGGGATGGGCGCGGGCCTGAGAATGCTGGCCTGGCCTGAGGGGAAGTGGGAAGGGGAGGAGGACACAGTCAGTAAGCGCCGAAAACGCTCAGCTGCCTGCTGTTTTACATGCGTTCGTTTAACGGAAGCCTCGGTCCACACACACACACGCACACACACACACACACACACACACACAAGCCCATTCCCTAAATCTGCTTGATTCTTATTGAAGAAGGCATTTTCTGTGCTTTTTGTGTGTGCGCGCGTGTGCGTGTTTGTGTATGCCCGTGTGTGTGTGTCTGTGTCTGTGTCTGTGTGCGTGTGTGCGTGTTTGTGTGTGCGCGTACGTGCGTGTCTGTGTGCGCGTGCATGTGTGTGTGTCTGTGGGTGTGCGTGCGTGTCTGTGTGTGCGCGTGCGTGCGTGTCTGTGTGTGCGCGTGCGTGTGTGTGTCTGCGTCTGTGGGTGTGTGCGTGCGTGTCTGTGTGTGCGCGTGCATGTGTGTGTGTGTGTGTGGGTATTTTGTAATGAGAGTCTCTGGTTTTACCACATAATGCTGGCCTCAGCAGTTCCTGTGTATCGATCCCCCTACATTAGAGGCACTTCTCGCGATCCGGAGAGGAGCCTCGTCCTTCACAGGACTGGATGCCGTGGCAACGGCGCGCGGATGCGGAGGGGCGTCACGCGCTTCAGTCTCGCGGTGGCGTCGCCTCCTTAGAAACGCCGCTGCAGGAATTGGGGGCTGAAGACGGCGCCCTGCTTGAGTAACATTTTGTTCAGTCTCCGGGCTCACATATGGAGCGGTTTGAGTCCCCTTCCCAGCCCCGCCCGGCAAAGCCCTTTGATGTTCCGCCGCGCTGTAGCCTAACTCGCTAAGTAGCGCTCCTGCACGGATCCCAAATTCCTCAGCGCTGCACCTGTGCAGCTGGGCGGAACATCCTGGCACCTGTCTGAGCCTGCTGCTGCAGCTGACGTCTTTGTCTGCCGTGACAGGAAGGAGGGGAAGGGTGGCCCTGCGTCTGGCGGCAGGGTTTTAACATGCAGGCTGGAGGCTGTAAGGATGGCAGCAGCACTGCGTATGCAGCGCGAGCAGATCTCTAGTCAACGGGCTCCATTCCCTCATTATCCCCCCGCCCCCCTCTCTCTCTCTCTCTCTCTCTCTCTCTCTCTCTCTCTGGTCCCCCCGCGAGTGCCCCATTCAAACCCGTATCGCGCACGGGCCCCCGGCCGCGATGCCTTTGATGGCGGCGGCGATAATGATAACGGTAATGGCGATAATGACCGCCCGGACCGGCGCGGGAGGAGGAGGAGGAACGGCGGCGCTTCAACCCGCTCCATAGATATTGAAATGACGGGGGAGTGGCCCAGCGCCTCTGAAGGGGACGGGTGCTCTCTTCAGCGCCTCCCGTCCCTTGGATCTGAGAGACCAGGCTGGCTTTGTGTTGCTAATGGGGGTTAATGAGGGGCCCCTCTCTCTGGGACCCGCCCGGAGCCGAAACGGTGGGGGGGGGGGAGACCAGGAACACCGGAGAACAAGCAGAACTACAAGGTTGTGGGGATGTCAGTGCTGGTGACATTAACCCTTTGACGAGTAGGTTTTTTGGAATGTTTTTTTTATTTATATTTTCTAAATTCTAATTCAATGTTCTAGAACTCCATTGCATTCTAGTAACAGCAGTGATTGTTACATCAGCTTTAGAACGTTCCACTAAGAACATTCTAATCACAAGGGTTAAAGGGGATGTCAAATTAGACTGAGGGGACGTCAGCACTGGTGACTAAAAGGGGGTGTCATATTAACACACGCATACATGTGCTTAATAATTAGCCGTGACTATACTGTAATGGAACGCGAGTATCGACCACACTTAACACCAGAATGACGCCGTGCTGCGCTCAGACTTAATGCTTGTCGTGTACTCTACTTCATGGATACATGAGTCCATGTGTTCAGGGTCTTGATCCATTGTTTCTATATCATACGCTTTTTGTGTGTTACGCTGCAAGGCAAAATAAGCTCACGAGTGCCAATAAGGTTTCGATTCGATAAGAACGTTCATTAAGAGTTCGTACACGTCACCTGAGACACTGTTCCTTGGGAAGCGTCAGCGGGTTGGGCCGTCCTCACCGCCGAAGCTCCTGCCAAACGTGCCTCGGTGTCTCTCCTTTTAAATTCAGAGAGGCCTCGTCTTCTAGCCGTGCTAACCATAATTACAGGCGACTAAGCGTTTCCACCTTTGTGGCCACTCCCTGCATGTGTGTGTATGTAACTGTAAATGACAGCCGTGAACTGTATTTTAAAAAATGTATTTTTTTTTTTTTTTTTGCCATGAATTAATCGGTAGATGATTCAGGAAGCTTTAAACCCGTTAATTAAATATTTCTATAAATATTCCTTGGAATCCAATGCTAGCTCTAGGACTGCTTCTAACCCCCCCCCCCCCATCCTCGACCACGTTTATTGGTCGGCTTTTTAATGCAAACTAGACGGCAATTAAGCCAGTAAGTGCTTTTCTTTGCAATGCACTCAGTGCGGTTGACTTGAAACCTAGAGTCGTTTTCCGTATGTGCCACCGGTCGAGCTGAGTCAGATCGGCTGTTGGAGGTTTGCTGTGATAGAATGCTTTGCTTGCAGGCGGTGCTGTTTACGAGTCGCGCTGCCCGTGCGTGAAAAGGCTGTTTAAAATGCACCGTGCACTTTGTTTCTTATTCTCACGTTTCTCTCTGTATTTATACACTTAGAACCAAAGTGTCCATACAAGTTCCCCTTGAGGGGTTCATATCCCTCCATTTTCATATGCTAGCAGATTTAATGACCTTGGTGTTGATAATTTTCCACTTTGTCCTTTTTCCCGGATAACAGCGGCTGCATTACATATTTAAAATATAAAAATGTTACACTCTGAAACACTGATACATTTTAATCTAAAATAATTTTTTGATTACATTACAGTCATTTAGCAGACGCTTTTATCCAAAGTGACGTACAATAAGTGCATACAGAAACATCATCGAAGTCACTACAGAACAGATGAGACAAAGCATATCCTTCCCATAACGTAGC
Source organism: Synaphobranchus kaupii (assembly GCA_029718625.1). NCBI lineage: Eukaryota > Metazoa > Chordata > Actinopteri > Anguilliformes > Synaphobranchidae > Synaphobranchus > Synaphobranchus kaupii. The sequence continues at coordinate 46,892,479 of CM056380.1, forward strand.
AGTTATCCCTAGTAATGAACATTGAATGTAGTTACATTACATTACATTACAGGCATTTAGCAGACGCTCTTATCCAGAGCGACTTACACAAGTTTTTAGATTTTTTTTTACATATTATCCATTTATACAGCTGGATATATACTGAAGCGATGCAGGTTAAGTACCTTGCTCAAGGGTACAACGGCAGTGTCCTCCCTGGGAATCGAACCTGCAACCTTTCGGTTACAAGGCCAGTTCCTTAACCATTATACTACACTGCCGCCCAGTTGTACATATACTACACTAGTTCCCAGTAAGCTGTGGGTAAATCAGCTATACTACAATTCTATTCTAAATACTGTTATAAACTATACAAACAGACAAGGAAACACAGGGAACAAGTATCATGAGAGGTCCTAGATTAGTATATCAGTCAAGGTGCAGTTTGAAGAGGTGTGTCTTCAGGCCACGACGGAACGCAGGCAGGGTTGGAGTACAACGTAGGGGAATGGGGAGTTCGTTCCACCACTGAGGAGCTAGGGTGGAAAAGCTCTGCAGTCGGGACGAGCGAGAGCCGTTGACACGAAGGGGGGGAAGTGCGAGTCGCCCTGCTGTAGAGGAGCGAAGTGGTCGAGCAGGAACATAGTTCTGGATTAAGTCCTGCAGGTAGGAGGGCAGTGTAGGCCAGGGTCAGAACTTTGAACTTGATCCTGGCTGCAACTGGCAGCCAGTGGAGTGACCTCAGCAGGGGGGTGACATGCGAAAATTTTCGGGAGGTTGAACACAAGCCGGGCGGCTGCGTACTGGATCAGTTGAAGAGGCAGAATGGCGCAGGCTGGTAGGATCAAATTTGGTACAGCAAATATCAGCTAATAGGCCTATAGCTTTTGCAGTTAGACTATGTGAGTCAAAAAAAAATTCAGAGCGCAATAATGATCACGTGATTGACAAAACACATCACATGATCGCATGGAAGCTGTACGACCTTGCTGCTGATTAGCGGTCTTATCAACATCCCGTAGATTTTTTTTGTGGAAACATTTCACGTTGCCTCTGAAGTTTGGATGTTTACTACCGCTTCAGGTATAATTAAAGAAAAAATATGCAAAGAAAGGCAATGCACGACATGTTGACGATAGAGAGGAGAATTATTAAAATGAATCTTACTTCAGACCATACACTTAGCCTGGGTGTTGTTATGGGACAGGTATCAGTGGTTTTAAGTAGCCCCCCGGCCTGTGTATTTAAGAGGCCTCCACAGCCTCGTGGGCTACCAAAGCGCTTGCCCAGGGGCACGGGATGTCCCAAGCGGAAAGCCAGGTTTTTATTTGCATTCGGCCTTTTGGGGGAGCGCTGCTTTAACCCAACCGGGCGTATCTCTCGCCAGCTGACATCTCCGATTGCTCCACTTTGCCAAGAGCCGTGATTCATGGCGGGCCGAAGATCGCTTATTTATTCATTTGTTCTTCCGCGACGCTGCTGCTCCTCGCTCGCAGGGAGCCTCCCTCTAATCCGGGGATCTGTAGGGTGTAAATTGAAGACAGGTGCAGTTAGGGGTCCGCCTCCCGCCCCCAGTATCCCGGATGAGACCCCTGCGCTTCAGAACTTCCTCTTTCCCGCGAGCATTCCGTAGGAGCTCCTGTAAGCTTCTGTTGGTAGGGGAAACCAGGAATGATGGGAATCGCATTGGAAGTCTAATCATCGTCATCCTGTGTGTGTGTGTGTGTGTGTGTGTGTGTGTTGTGGGTTGTGGGTTGTGGGTTACTGGCCCTCGCCCCCATCCCCCCCAGCTCTAGTCTCCATTCTCTCCGCTCTATGTTCTTGTTCTCTTATCTCAGCCCGCCTCCACTGTAGCCTCAATTTGACCCATTTTTCTCTCAAAACGGCAGCAGCGGAGCGACGTTGACAGATGACAACCTGCCCCCACCCAGAGCCCCTCCCCCCGCCCACCCCAGACTGGTGCGCTCGGGCACCCATCGCTCGCCGCGGCGTGGGGGCGGCCGGTGGCAGGAATTTCCCCTCGCTCCTCTTTGTTTTGAGGATTTTTTATTTAATGAAAATGACAGCGGGGTTGTCATGGTGACATGGGAACATGCGATAAAGCCTGCTCTGAGCAGGAGGGAGCGTGCATTTCGGTGAGTCTCTCAGCACCGTGTCTGCTGCTGAGCCACCGTGTAACATTCTCACAATATTACTACAGCATGCTAACAATAGGTTGTTCTAGCGTCCCTGAGACATTAATGACATGTTTGGTGTTTGTTGGGTAGACTATACTGGGCTGTGTAGCAGGAAGGGGTTCTCAGTGAGTCAGTGGACTGCGCAGTGTTTTCAGAATGGGCAGGTTGCTCAGAGTCTGTCTGTCTGTCTGTCTGTCTGTCTGTCTGAAGAGGCTCCGTCTCTCTTGCGGATCAGGCACTGCCGCCACGTTGGTTGCTGAGAGAGATTGATTAGTTTTATTTATCCATTTCTGTTGATGGCTGTTTGTGTGTATTAAGGGCGTATTAATAATTGAGTGAAGCGAGCTGTAGTTGGGTGAGTCAGACGGTGAGTCATACCTCAGGTCTAACAGGCCTTTCCAAAACTGCGCCGTGATTCTCAGCGGGGAGCGCGACGGCAGAGACGCGCGCCCCTCCGCGATCGGGCCGGAGCGACCCCGATGGCTCTCGTTACCTCGGCAGACGGGGGTGGGGAGGGGTCGGGGTCCGTACGCGGTCGCGGATGCGGACCGTGGGCCACGGGGGGGCCTTTGCGTCGCTCTAATCGGGAGCGCCTCTGCGATCGCTGTGCGGTCGCTCCCAGTTAATGAGCCTGTCTGGAGGTGGGTGGGCGGAGTGGGACGGGAGACGTGAGCCATATCGGGGGCACTTGAGTGCCACTTGTCAGTGGCCCTTCCTCTGAACCTGGAGAGGGGGGAGGAGAGTCTCTTGTTAATCACCCTGAGTGGGGAGTGGGGATTGTGGGGGTTTTCCTTGCTGAGGAGTCCTCTGTGAGTGGAGCTCTCTCTTCCTCCTTCTCCTCTCCTCGTACTAAATTGGGGTTCATTAAGCGGTTTTGTAGTCCTTTTAGAAGAGAATGTGAAGCTGTGTTCTGCAGTGGTTGTTTTCTCCCATAATACACTACTATAAAATATATAATATTTGCAGTAAACAGGCTACAGATTTCAGTTTTTTTATAAAATTTTTTTTTTTATTCCTAACCTCCTTTCTTCTCCTCTGCCCTCCAGACCCCCCTGGTTTAATGGGTCCGATAATCGGGATGTCGCCGGATAAGAAAGCGGAAACCCCGGGTGTGCAGGAAGAGCGGGCGGGGCTGAGGGGCGCGTGCGGGGCGGGGACCCTGCCCGAGGCGGAGAGCGCCGCCAGCCCCCGTGCCACCAGCCTGGACCGGACGGGCGGGGCGGCCGAGGACGAGGAGCTCACCAACCTCAACTGGCTCCATGAGAACCTTCTGCAGAACTTCACTCTGGGCGGGCCCGAGGCCCAGCCCAGCGGCAGCCCCCTTTTCGACATCGAGGGCGACGGCGGGGCCCCCCACGCCTTCTCCTCCCTGTCCTCCGCCTCTTCCTCCTCCACCTCCCCCTCCTCCTCTTCACTGCTGGGCGGGCGGGGTGGGGAGAAGGACTCTCTTAAGGCCAAGCCCCCTTTCTCCTTCTCCCTGCTCATCTACATGGCCATTGAGCAGTCGCCCAGTAAGTCCCTCCCAGTCAAGGACATCTACGGCTGGATCTTGGAGCACTTCCCTTACTTCTCTAGCGCCCCCACTGGTTGGAAGAACTCAGTGCGGCACAACCTGTCCCTGAACAAATGCTTCCGCAAGGTGGAGAGGAGTCTTGGCAAGGTGAGTGATCGCAAACCTGAGAGAAACATCCACGAACCTGGGAGACCCACCCATTTTTATTATTAGGCTTATTACACCACTGTAACTGGCACAAAGATGGGAGATAGTGGTTGAAGGTGCAGTTGTGTGTGAAAGTAGTGTAGTGTTCTATGGATATTCTGTGTGTTTTGATAGCAGTGCAGTTTCTCATTGCAGTGTGTCTCTGCCCCAGGCTGTGAATGA
>CM056380.1:46899016-46901516 GCA_029718625.1 Synaphobranchus kaupii
GGAAAACGACCCTTCTTTAGAAAGCTGTTCTAAGAGACTTTAAAAAAAATGTATTTATTTATTTATTTTTAAACTACTTACACATATTCCCAAAGCTTTTTAATTGAAAATGACAGGGCAGGCGTCAAGACGATGACTAATTTCACGACTAGGCAAACGTCAGCTCTTTATTAATAACTGCCATGTTGGAGTTAACGCGAGTGTGTCACCTCAGCTTGCGTTTCTTAATTGCGCAGCTGAAACTCTCACCCTTACTATTTCTCCCTGAATTAGTTTCAGTGGTCATGTCCCCTGAGTTACCCCTCTCCCAGCCACGCCCGTGCGGGGAACCACACAGTAGGACAGTAGGTTGTGCCCTTCCATACTATTGAGTATGCTAGTTGAGTACTTCGGATCGGAAAGTTCTTAAGTAGGCAAAATGTTCTCTAAATATAGTGTACTTTAAATCCATGGATGATATACTTATTTCCGGGTTTTTGCCAATATTGAGGATTTTTTTTTTTGCATACCGCATGTCACTAAACAGTATGCAGTAAGCAGTACACAGTATACTAGTACACATGATGCAGTAGATAGCTCTGATATGGACACAGCCCAGGAGAGTTAGCGCCAGTCACAGTGTAGTTCTTAACAGTGCCAGGTGGTGGCCAGTCAGTGCCTGGTGGGTCAAGTCATCAGCTGTAACTGCTGTTTTTTGGTGAGCTTTAAAAAGAAGCACATGACCGTGACTGGCCTTAAACGGGGTTGTTTATTCATTCAGCGGGAGCCGTTTGCAGGACGGAGCGGGCGGGGGGACGACAGCGAGTCTCAGAGAGTTTTTAACTGTGCCTTACCACTTTCCCAGGCCAACGGAAAAGGCTCCCTATGGTGCGTGGACCCCGAGTACCGGCCCAACCTGATCCAGGCCCTGAAGAAACAGCACTTCCCCACCGCACACGCCTTCTGCACACCCCCCGCCTCCCCGCCCAGGTGAGGCCCCGCCCCCTCCCCACCCACATAGGCCGTACCCCGGGTCACGGCGGCGCGTGGTGAAGGAGAGAGCTGGAGAATGTGCGCTGACACGCGTCGGGACGTGGGGGCGTTAGGCAGTCACGCCCAACACCGTCGCTCATGTGCCCGCAGTTGACCCGTGCTACTTTTTGTTACTGAACACAGAAGCACAATGTAACTTATAGGATGGACCATTGCAAAGTCTGACCTCTTTCACTGTGGTGTCTCCATCCCTTCTCTCTCTCTCTTCCTCCCTCCCTACTCCCCTCCTTTGTTCTCTCTCTCTTCCCTGGCAGTGCCTCCTCCCCTCCGCGCCACCTCTTCCTGCAGGACCAGAGCTGCTCCCTCAAAGGTGAGTGGACCTCTGCGCCTCCCCTTTTTCTCCTTTGAAAGCGTCTCCTCCTCCCCCCCATGGCGAGCGCGGGGGCGGTGTGGGACCGACGCGCTTCAGGTGACGAGGCGGTCAGCTTGAGGAGCCGTTCGGAGAGCGCGTCGGGTGTTCCCTGTTAACAGAGCACACGTGAAACACACGTGAAGCACACACCTGCTGTCGGAGAAAGGACCTCCACAGGCGCGCTCAAAGAACTGACGCGCGCGCAGCGTTCTTTGCGGAAATTCGCCCGGAGCGCTTCACGTAATTGGTGCGATTTTCATTTTTAGGGGTCTGGGTCTCTAAAGAGATATGAGCCATGCTTAATGCTTCCATCTCCTGCACAATTCATCAGCCAGCATGTTAGTGCATTTGGGAAAGGTTCCAAGGGCATCATTTGCATCATTGTTTTTTTTTTTTTTTTTTTTATACAAGTTCAACACGCCCATACTGTCATCTCCATCTAAAAACCAGCCTGGTCCTCCACCAACTATCTGATGGGGTGATTCCATACAAGGGCATAACTCTTTTTCTCTCGTTCTCTCTAAGGAAAACCCAAAAAAAATGGAAATATGAGAAATGAGTTGCTAAGATTCAGGGTCTCAGGTTTTCTATCGTTTCTCTTTGTGCTTTTACTCTGCCTTCCCCTCTTTCTCTCCCCTCCCTCCCCCTCCATCTGTATCTTTCTCTACATCTCTCTCTCTCTCTCTCACCGGCTTGGCTTGGCTATCTTCCGTAACCTTGACTACGGAGTCCCTGGCGCTGAGGTAGCTGAGTGAGGAGCGCTTTCAGCCGCGTCTCGGCCTCATTTGGGGATGAATAATTCAGGTTCCCGGGCTCCCGCGCTGGGGCCCCATCATAACTGACTGTAGAATGCATGTTCTCTCCTCTTCCAGAGTCTGACATTGACGCGGCCACTGCCATGATGCTCTTAAACTCCGCCCCCGGGCAGCGGGCAGACCCATGTAAGAGACCGCATTTTCACCCCGTTCACCTGTGCATCCTCTCTCTCTCTCTTTCTCTCTCTCTCAATCCTCCATCCTCCAATCGCCCGTGCTTACCCCTCTGTCTTTCTCTCTCAATCAGCCATGCTCCCGTCTTACCCCTCTGTCTGTTCCTCGAGCTATCTTTCTCTTTCTC